>JAFEMH010008114.1:0-63391 GCA_022495995.1 Adenophora triphylla var. japonica | reverse complement strand
GAGAGAGGAAATATTTGGCGTAATTGATTTACGAGAAATAAGTGTATTTATAATTTCCACCGGTGACGGAATATTCCGCCGCTAAATATTAATTATAGCGGCGGAAATTAAATTCCGGCCTTTATAATTAATATTTAGCGGCGGAATATTCCGTCATTTGTTAAATCCGACGCTAAGCGATACGTACGCTCACTGGATCGATGACATGTCACTCCAGCAGAAACGGTAATTTCCGCCGGCGATTTTAAAATTCGGCGACGGAAATTTCGCCATATAATAATAATAATAATAATAATAATAATAATAATAATAATAATAATAATAATAATAATAATAATAATAATAATAATAATAATAATAATAATAATAATAATAATAATAATAATAATAATAATAATAATAATAATAATAATAATAATAATAATAATAATAATAATAATAATAATAATAATAATAATAATAATAATAATAATAATAATAATAATAATAATAATAATAATAATAATAATAATAATAATAATAATAATAATAATAATAATAATAATAATAATAATAATAATAATAATAATAATAATAATAATAATAATAATAATAATAATAATAATAATAATAATAATAATAATAATAATAATAATAATAATAATAATAATAATAATAATAATAATAATAATAATAATAATAATAATAATAATAATAATAATAATAATAATAATAATAATAATAATAATAATAATAATAATAATAATAATAATAATAATAATAATAATAATAATAATAATAATAATAATAATAATAATAATAATAATAATAATAATAATAATAATAATAATAATAATTATAATTATTATTATGTATTAATGTGTATTATTATTATTGTATGTGTATGTGTGTGTGTGTGTGTATTGTGTGTGTGTGTATTATTATTATTATTATTATTATTATTATTATTATTATAGCACGACTGGAAATTTCCACATGCTATGCCACATGCCACTATGCCACATGCCACATACTATGCCACATACCACTATGCCACATTACACATGCCTGTGCCTTATGCCATATATGCTATGCACTATATGCCACACATGCCACATGCCACATGCCACTTTATGCCACATGCCTTATGCGATATGCCACATGCTACATGCCACTATGCACTATGCCACATGCCCTATACCACATGCCCTATGCCTATGCCACATGCCACATGCCTATGCCACATGCCACATGCCTATGCCACATGCCTTATGCAATATGCCATATGCCACTATACCACCAGCTATGCCACATACCTGTACTATGCCACATGCCACTTTTATGCCTATACCACATGCCACATGCCACATACTATGCCACTATGCCACGTATGCCACATGCACATGCCTTATGCAATATGCCACATGCCTATACCACATACCACCACATGCTTACATGCCACACATGCCTATACTTGTATACGTATGCCTTATGCAATATACTATGCCACATATGCCACATGTGCACATATGCCACATGCCATACATGCCTTGTGCCACATGCCACATGCCTATGCTTACATGCCACACATGCCACATGCCTATGCCACATGCCACATACCACATAGCCTTTACATTTGCCACATGCCTATGCCTATGCCACATACTTTGCCTTATGCCACATGCCTATATGCTTATGCCACATGCCACATGCTTACTGTGCCTGTTTACCTTCACATGCCACATGCCCTATGCCACCATTCCACTATACCTTTATGCCCTATGCCCTATTCCACACATACCATGCCATATGCCTATGCCTTATACCTATGCTTACACATGCCTTATGCAATATGCCCTATGCCACATTTTTATGCCACATACCTATACCACTATACCACATGCCACATGCCTATGCCACATGCCACATGCCTATGCCACATACCACATACCACATGCCACATATGCCACATGCCACATAGCCACATACCACATGCCACATGCCACTATTCCACTATACCACCCATGCCATCTTACTATGCCTATTCCACTATGCCACATGCCACATACCACCTACATACTATTACCCTATGCCGCTTAGGGTTTAGGGTTTAGGGTTAGGGGTTAGGGTTTAGGGAGTTAGGGAGTTAGGGGTTAGGAGTTTGAGGGTTAGGGAGTTAGGGTTTAGGGTTTAGAGGGTTTAGGGGTTAGGGGAGTTAGGGGTTAGGGTTAGGGTTTAGGGTTAGGGTTTAGGGGTTTAGGGTTTTAGGGAATTAGGGAGTTAGGGGATTGGGGTTTAGGGTTAGGGGATTAGGGTTTAGGGTTGGGGTTAGGGTTTGGGGTTTAGGGTTAGGGTTTAGGGTTTAGGGAGTTAAGGGTTTAGGGGTCAGTTAGGGGTTAGAGGAATTAGGGAGTTAGGGTTTAGGGTTTAGGGTTAGGGTTAGGGTTGGGGAATTTAGGGTTAGGGTTAGGGTTTAGGGTTGGGGTTTAGGAATTTAGGGTTTAGGGTTAGGGTTGGGACCCAGGGTTGGGGTTTGGGGTTAGGGTTTAGGGAGTTAGGGTTAGGGAGTTAGGGTTTAGGGGTTTAGGGGTTAGGGTTAGGGTTTAGGGGTTAGGGTTTAGGGGTTAGGGTTGGGGTTTAGGGTTTAGGGTTAGGGTTTAGGGTTTTAGGGTTTAGGGGGTTTAGGGTTTGGGTTTAGGGGTTAGGGGATTAGGGGATATAAGAATTGCAAGGGTTCTTGTAGCTATTCCCAAATTGGTAAATTGCATACAATTTTAAAATTTTTATCCAAAATAAAACAAAAACAAGATTAGTCCAAAACTATGAACTAACCAACTATTAGACAACACTCTGGAGATTATTGTCTCATAAGTCGAACCCAGATTCGGACCCAGTCCTTGCAACAATAATTGAGAAAGAAAGAAGGTGAATTTCAAGTTCATTTAACTTGAATTTCATTTGAGCTGAGTTTCATTTACATTACCTGTGTATAAAACAATAGGCCTAGTGAGACAGAGAGAGAGAGAGAGAGAGAGAGAGAGAGTAAATCACCATAGTAGAACTTTGGCAATCTCTGTATTCCAACCTTAAATTTGTTGATGTAGTTGAAGAGTGAGTAGTCGAGTTCACATTAAACTTGGCTCTACTTGGTTGCTGCGAATCGAGTTTGATGGATGGAAATGAGTCAACAACAACCAAGCTCTGTGTCTTGGACGGAGATTTTGTCGCGTTGGCTTGGGTGGACTTGGGAAAAAAGGTAATATGCTTAATGCTTTGCCTATATTTCTCAGGTTGGGATTTGATGAGGAGTACTGTTATCTAGATGAGTCAAGATAAATTGGAAGCCACATAATGCCTCAGTAAGGGTCAACGCGTGCTCAACAAATATGTCATCACCCTTTCGCTTGAACTTTGGGTGCTCTTTCTATTGTAGTACAAAGACTATGTCTCCAGTAAGAGTGTCAGGGTATAGGGTGTATAGGGTATAGGGTTTAGGGTTTAGGGTTTAGGGTTTAGGGGTTAGGGTTTAGGGGTTAGGGTTTAGGGGTTAGGGTTTAGGGTTTAGGGTTTAGGGTTTAGGGGTTAGGGGTTAGGGGATATAAGAATTGCAAGGGTTCTTGTAGCTATTCCCAAATTGGTAAATTGCATACAATTTTAAATTTTTTATCCAAAATAAAACAAAAACAAGATTAGTCCAAAATTAGGAAACTAACTTGACTATTAGACAACACTCACGGAGATTATTGTCTCATAAGTCGAACCCAGTTCGGACCCAGACGGGAAGGGAGAGAATTGAAATGTGGAATTACACGAAATTAAAGATGAAATAGCACCGGGGTAAGAGCGGCTCGATATTTGTTTTTCAAATTCAATTCTTTGGAGAGAGAGAGAGAGAGAGAGAGGATGGGAGTGAGGGATTTAGAGGCTAGGTGTCGATTAATTTGGTTTGAAAGTTTGAATTGGATTATACGCTTGTTGTTCGTTCGGAAATTTTGAAATTTTAAATGAGCGCCGAGTAAGAGTGTCGGGAGCTTCATCGGCTTCTCCTGGGAATGTAATTTTGTCCATTTTGCATACCCTTCTCCTGAACCACTTCCAAGACCTTCTTCTCTGTACAACCATTTCGCCCTTGCATTGTGGGCGGCGGTCTTTCTCTCTGGAAATTTTGAATTTTTTTTTATTAAACACCGACGGAATATTTCCGTCGCTGATAAATAAAAAAATTATTAAATTATCAGCGGCGGAAATATTCCGTCGGTGTTTATTAAAAAAAAAAAAAAACCATTTAATTTCACCGGCGGAATAATTCCGTCGCTGTTAAAGATTTAGCGGCGGAATTTTCCGTCGGTAAATCAACCGCCAAATTAGCGGCGGAAATAAACGAATATTCGAGGAATATTCTTTTTAGCGGCGGAATTTAGCGGCGGAATTAAATTCCGTCGCTAAATTTGACGCCAAAATAATTCCGACGCTAAATACTATATTCCGTCGCTAAATAGCGACGGAATCTGTCCGTCGCTGTTTTTTCCGTCGCTAAATGACCTGTTTCTGGTAGTGAGAAGCAGATAGGACTTTATTCATTCTTAAACATGGAAAAGAACTTGTCGTGGTTCAAATCTATGTTGATGACATAGTATATGGCTCTACATCAAAAACTTGTTTAAATGATTTTGTAGAGGCTATGACATCAACATTTGAAATGAGCATGATGGGGGAACTTAACTTCTTTCTAGGCATGCAGGTTAAGCAATCAAGTGAAGGGATTTTCATCTCCCAAAGCAAATATGCAAGGAACCTGGTGAAGAAGTTTGGGTTGGAAGGTTCGAAGAGCTCAAAAATTCCTATGGGCACTTCTCTCAAGATTGGAAAAGATCAAGTGTGAGAAGATGTTGATCCAACCCTATATCGTTCCATGATTGGTAGTCTCCTTTACCTTACTTCTAGTCGCCCGATTTGATGTACGGTGTGTGTGTATGTGCTAGATATCAATCCAATCCTAAAGTGTCTCACCTAAATTACGTGAAAAAAGATCATTAAATATGTTTACGGAACTAGTGATTTAGGGATTTGGTATAGTAAAGATACTAATACTAATTTAGTAGGCTTTAGTGACTCGGATTGGGCGGGGGATATGGATGATAGGAAAAGTACAAGTGGGGGATGTTTTTACTTGGGAAATAATTTAGTATCATGGTATAGTAGAAAACAAAATTGTGTTTCATTATCCATGCCGAAATTTGAATCGAGAATATGTAGCATTTGGTAGTTGTTGTTCACAACTAATTTGGTTAAAACACATGCTTGATGATTATGGTCTTGATAGCAATATTTTGACCTTATCTTGTGATAATTTGAGTGCTATTAATATTTCCAAAAATCTGTACAACACTCCCGTACTAAACATATTGACATTCGTCATCATTTTTTAAGAGATATGGTAGATAAAAAGATAATAAATATAGAGCATATTGATACAAAGTGTCAACTTGCGATATTTTCACAAAACCCTTAGACCATGATAGATTCTCTAGTCTAAAGAGATCTCTTGGTCTTTGCATTCTCTAAAAATTGTCCTCTGTAGTAGGTGTTACCATGGGTGCGATAACACACAGGGGTAACACATGTATACTAGTGCATATTTTTTGCTAGTTTGGTTTTATTCTCTCTGTGTAAGGGTTCCCATAGATTACGTGAGCTATGAGAGTTCTCCTGTTTGCACATGTGACCTTTTTGTTGTGGTAGGATAGCACCATGAATAACACACTTGATAAAACTCCTTCATATGCTTAAAGTGACAAAGTCACTAATTTTTTATAAATAAAAGGCAAAGGCATTTATCCAAACTATTCTCTCGAGCTCGGGGCACGGTGTTCGGCTGCAACGATGTACTCTTGCCAATGAGAATGTATGAAGTGATTTATGCTAAGTATTAGGGACATGGAGTTCGCTACTACGGTTGTACCCTACTTGAAAGGCATAGATCACTTGGTCTTTACACTTGAAATAAAACTCGAAGCACGGAGCTCGTTACTACGATGCTTTCTTGTTTAAAGAAGTGTATTGATACGTGAGTAACAAGCAATGTACTTAAAAATATATATATATAGGCCTATAATGCCTAAAGTGCATGAAAAATGCTCGGCTTGTTATGCACGAAATGCTTGAAAATGGCTAAGCTTGTTATGCCTAAAGTGTTTAAAATGCTCAGCTTATTATGCCTCAAGTGTTTGAAACTGAATATATTTATCAAGGGATTTTTATCTTATGTGTTATCCTAGATGTTACCATCATTGCCATTAACATATTTGTATGTGCTATATTATGTTTTTTATTTCTTTATTTTCGGTTTGTTATTTAATTTTTTTAACTTTGAAAGTCTTTTTATTGTTTAAGAGTTTTAAAAGTTTGAAAAAGTCTTTAACAAACCTAGTTTATCTTTAGTAAACTACTCAAATAACTAAGTCCTAAAATTTAGGGATTTGATTTTCAAAAACCATATGGACTTAGTATATTTGGTATGTTTATTTTTATTTTCGTTTTATATATTTAAAAATTAAAAAATCTGAAAATTAAAAATTAAAAATTAAAAAATTAAAAAAAAAAAAAATTCTTTCAAAATAATGGCCGGATGTTTAATTTGTGTGGGAAGAGTTTTGTATTTGATTTTTCTTGTGGCCTAGAAAATAGGGGGAGTAAATTTTAATTGTAATTATTTTGTGTGGCTAGGAAAATAGGAGGAGGTTAATTAGGTGAGTAAAAATAGGTGGGATAAGTCTAATCAAATTAAAATCCTATCCTAATTTGAATTCCTATTTTTTCTCCCTATCTCTCTCTAAGCCAACGCCTCCTCCCCCTTCTCTCTCTACACGGTATATACAATCCCTCCGTCACCGTCTCTCTCTTCTCAAACCTTCCTAAATTCCAAACCCTTCCTAAACCCTAACCATGGCAACCCCTTCCAAAAAGCAATCCGCCCCTTTGGAGGTCTCTCCGGTGTTGTCTCAAGTGGTCCAAGCCAAATGGACACTTCGACCACCCCTCTCAATGTGTCTCCGGCAATGACAATGTCGGTTGATGATCCTCCATTGGTGACAACAATGGCGCAACCCTTGCCCATTGTGACTTTACCACCTCTTCCACCCGTTCCATCAACCAAAAAGCCAAAAAGAAAAGTCATTGCTCACAAACCCTCGGCACAACTGTCAAAAAGAGGAGCTCAAGTAGGCTCTCTGCAATGAGGCACAAAGGGACCTCGAAATCCAACACATCCTCCGATCCAGGTTGAAGTTTACGAAGAATCCTCTCTTGGTCTCTCCTCGGCTCATGTTTCGGATGAAGACTTCCATGCCGATCTTGAGAAGAGCCATTCTGTTGAGACATTTGAAGATTGGGAGATTGAGGAAGAAGAGCCCTTATATGAAGTTGTGAAAAAAAGAAACATTAAAGGCAAAAGCAAGTGGGGTCTTTGTCAAAGATGTTACCCGAAATACTGCAACACCCAAGGTAACATCCTCTGTTTCTAAAGCTTGAAGTCTTCTATCGGTGAGTTTGCCTATTACGAGTCCACGATTTTCTTGAGAAAGAGTTTGATGATGTGAATCTTGCTTTTCCAAAACCTTACTTCTCATTGGAGTTTTATCGAAAAGAAAATATGGAGTTTTGGTTAAGGCATAGTGACATGAAAATTCTCAAGAAAAGCACATTGACGAGGTTGATTTCAAAAGCATGGTATATTTCAGTTCTTGGAGGATAGAAATTTTTTGAAAGCTAACTTGCATCCTTCGAAATTTGTTGAAGCTATAGTAAAAAATTTCTATGCCAACCTTCATGCCAACCTAGATAATGAAAAGTCCGATCAATTTGGAAAGGTGTTTTTAAGGAACAAAATTTTTCTATTACTCCTTCTTTGATCAACAAGACTTTAGGACTCCCAAATTTGGATGATGATGGTCCTATTGTTCATAAGGATGAAATTGCTAGGTTTATCTCTCATGATGTCGTGCATGAATGGCCCTCCAATCCTAATCCTAAAACCAAAGTTCATTTTCTTGCTTCCCGTCTCACTTCACTCTTTGCCGTGCTTCACAAGCTTTGCATATTTAATTGGGTTCCTACTTCTAACGAGCAATATGTGACATTGCAACAAGCTGAAATCTTGTATAAGTTAGGAAAGAATCGAAGAGTGAACTTGGGTAGATTGATTTTCAAACATTTGGCTTCGTGGGGTAGAAGAAAAGACATTACAATGTTTCCTTACCCTTCCTTAATCTTCCAAATTTTGAAATCTCAAAAATTACCCATTGAAGAGTCGGATGAGTACACGCCAAGTCTTGATCTCTATGCTATAGATTCCCAGCTGACTAAGAAGAATACCAAGAGTGTGAGATACACAGGTGATCTTCCTTGGTCAAAGATAAATGAATTTGGGTCAAGTGATGCGGTTTTACGCTAAGGGTGTTACTCAACTGTTACCCCAAATGTTACTCCGAAATCTCCAAGTTTTGGTACGAGATGCGGCTCATGTTCTTGCTAATGTATACAATTTGTTGGGGAATGCTTCACCAACAATACCAAAGACCACGGTTTTGGCGTTTCTCCACAAACAAACTTCTACCATTTCGAGATTGTGCAAGGTTGGACAAAGCTCAAGGAGATTGCGATGAATTCATCCGGCGGGTTTCTTCCCAAAGCTGGGGAGTTGATAGTGCGATGGAGCTGGTCCAAGTGGTGGTGGTGTTGGAGATGCCGGTGGTCTTCTTGCGAGATGTTGCGATGGTGCTGACTTAGATGCTTGGAGATGAAGAAGGGGATGAACGAGGAGGAAGAAGATGAAGGCGAAGATGAACGAGAAGAGTGAGTACAATACATCGCACGAAGGTTGATGTTGCCGCTCTTATGGTGATGATATTTTTGGTGGTTGAAAAACAAACAATTTACTTTTATGTTTTTTATTTGGAACATGTTTTTAAATACTTTGGTGGTTTGTTTTATTTGCTTATGGTGCTTAAACTTTTAGGGTTGTTTTGAACATGGAGTAGCTTAGTAACTTTGATTTATCTTTGGTACTTTAGGTTACTAGTTAGTTGGAAAACTTATTTTGGAAAATATGTTTTGATAACTAGTATTTTTGTGATAAATCATTGTAGTTGTTAATGCCTTGATTATGGGGGAGTTGATAACTATGAAGTTGCTCTGGATGGCTAACAATATCTTGCAGGGATCAGCACTTTAGAGTTTGGAAAGAAATTATAAATTATGGGGGAGATTGTTAATGCAGACATGTGGGTGTTACCACAGGTGCTATCACTGGCAGTTGGGTGTTACCCGAACTGTAATGAGTTGTAATTTAATAATTCTTTTCATATTATTTTATATTCTAATGTCTAATATTATTTGCAAGATATATGTGTTTTTTGGTCCATATTTCAGGTTAATATATGGTTGGATTAATTGCTAGAAACAAGGAAGAAGTTGGAGAAGGAGTTACACGTAAATAGGAGATTTACGTGTAACTATTGCTTGGTCCATATTATTTGAAGAAGGAATAAAAACGTGGGAAGACCAAGTCATGGAGTTGTTGCTGATTATTTGAAGTGTACAATACAAAGAAAGCAAGAGAGTACAAGGTGATAAAGCATGGACTTGGGCTTCAAGAAATCGGTTGCTACATTCTAGGGAAGTTGGCGAATGATGAGGAATTCAAGCCAAGAAATCTCTCCACTCCTCACACACGATCTGAAGGTCCAAGGCTGTTATTTTGGAGTAGCCTCCAAGGCATTGGAAGGCTATAAATAGGCTAGGTGTGTTTCATTTGAAGTATGCCAAATATCAAACACACACACCATAGCACAAGAGAGACAAAGTTCTTTGGTTCGCATATCCTTCCTCCCTTGTGATTCTAGCTTAAACACTGAGTGTTTAAGAGAGTGTTGGCTAAGGATAGGATTCGTTCTTTGTCTCATTCAGTTCCATAGAGCATTATCATTGTATTAGCAATAGGGAACTTTCGGCTTTGTAATTTTTCTATATTGATTATAAAGTCTTCGCCATCTAGGCACACTCAAGTTATATATTTATATAACTTGAGAAAATTATATCTTGTGTTATTTATTTCCGCTGCACAAAGTTTTTATAAACTATTTATTTTGGTGTGTGTGTGCTGTCCGTCAGTGTGTTAACCAAGGTGTTGGGTAACATTTACGGTAACATCTCTTTCCAGTGAAGCCATTGACAATTTCAGAGTATTACTCGATCGTTCATCCAGAATTCATCTCATGTGGAGGGACTAGGGTTCAGGCCACGTGCAACTAGTTTTGAGGGTGTGGTAAGTTATATATTACATGCAATGCTTTTACAAAAAAAAAAATTACCATTTTTTCCGCATTAATTAATTTAGTTAATTGTTTTGAACAGATTCAAAGTCTTCAAGGGATGCACATATACAACGAGAATGCCACATCCTTGGAAGAACTGCGCAATTACAACCGTCAATATATCAGAAACACATTGATAGGGAGCAGGAAAGACTGGAAGCCCAAGCTCCCCCTCCAACGGTTGATCATACTGCTGAAGAGGAGCCACAGAGGCAAAATCGGGTTCGTAGATGTGGCCGATACCAGCTGGAGGATGAGCCAGAGATGGAGGATCAATACGATGAGATGCATCATTTTCGCTTCACTCCGACAGGACCGGGTAATTCTTTTACATAATTGATGAATCAGTTTGGTTTCACGCAACTGTCTGACATCCTTTCTTCTAGCAATTATACTCGAGACTCTGACGAGGCATTCGGGATTCGGGATTTAGGCCTAGTTTTCATTTGCCTCGTGTGCGGTTTTCGGAAAATCCATGGATCATCCTCATCCTCATCTCAACAATCTAGATCGGGTGGTCGCCATATACCGAGGAGAGGGAGTAGGATTCGCAATCCTCTGATGAATTTACCCGTCTGATTATCCTTGACGGGTATCCTAAGTGGCCGGGATGTGGTCAATTTTCCCTCATACTTATTCTTTTATTTTCCACACCATGCCTTTCTATATGAATGAGTGATTGTTCAACAAATGACATTAGTTTGTTTGCATTGCAGGTATTCCATAAGGATTCTACAGTCATGATCCAATCAGGATTACAATTATCAACACCAATTCAAGTCAAACAACGACTCTTTAGCAGATATAATTCTCTTAGGATTATATCTTATCTCTTTACAAGTTCACTTCAACATGGATTCTATCAATCCATCCCTATAAATACAAGGCCCATGGCTCATTATTGGGTACGTTACTTTTTACATTGCAGAAACTCTGTCAATTTGTTTTCTCACATACAAACCGTGAACTTACTCTCACGTCGGAGGGCCTTTAGCCGGATCCGCCCCGGCTTAGTTTACGTGTTTTCTCTTATTTTCAGGCCTTGCAATCACCGGAGCATTCATCGCTTGGATTTGGGCTGATTTGACGATTTTGGCATCATCAATTGGTTCCATTGCCGGGAAATCGATTCAAACACCCTTTGTTTGGCCTGGAATAATCGCCTGAAGCCCGTTTTCTGCCGGAAATTTTCTAGTTTGAACGGAATTTTCTGGACCGTTTTGGGCTCTGTTTTTGATTCGGCCGGAATTTGCAAATTTCCGCCGGAATTTGCAAATTTCCGCCGGAATTTGTCCAGTTCTGGTTGAAATCGTTTTAAGCGTTGGAATTTCGTCCCAATTTTGGCCGGAAAATTTGGCATTATCAAAGTTGCCCAATTGCAGTCTCTTAGTTTGCGTCAAATTCTGCTCCGAATTTGATTGGAAATTGTGATTTTGGGATTTTCGCTTAAATTGGTAATTTGTTGATTGATTTGCTATGGACGGACAATCTGCAAGTGTTACAGCTGGGGACCCAACCCAAGTAAATGGGGGGAACACTGGAGCCGAGGAGCTGCCTCCTCCTCCTCCTCTACCTCAGCCAGATGCCCCTCCTCCCCTCGCCATGACCCTTCGTTCCAAGGGTCAGGCAAATGCCGAGGGAGAGGGTGCCGAGCTTCCTCGGCCCACTCGTACTCGTGGGAAGCAAGTGGGAAGGAAGAAGACAAAGAATGTCGACGTCGGTCAAGCAGTGGGAGCTCCACCCGTTGACCGACTGTGAGCACCCCAACCCGGGACCTAAAGCGTATCCCGAGCTTGAGGAGCCCAACTAGGAAATATCCTCTCTAAATTTTAAAAACTTTTATTTTCCTTTTAAAAGAAAACCCATTTTCAAATACCAAATTAAATCAACTAATAATATCACCACTCCACAACTTCCATAAACCATAAAATGATTTCTTACATCGAAACTCATACTTAACTTTGTTTTACAAAAGAGTTTATACACATCTTCTCAAAAGAGTTTTACTAAATAAATACACCCAGACAACCAACTTATACACTTAACCTGACAAGTCTCCAAAAGCAAAAGTCCACAATTTAACCCCGGCCTCACTTGGTTCCGAGTCACTGTCTCGGCCACAATCTAAAACATTAAAAGGGAAGGGGTGAGAATAAATCTCAATGAGCTATTATGAATGCAGCAAGATGCCAAACAAGATGCAACACATAGCATGGTAGCACATAACACATTATAAAAGCGGTAAACACCTTACGTTACCTCATTTTACCTTTTCCCGTCTGAACAATAAGTCGTACAACGTGGGAGTAAAACTCCACTCTTTGGTGAATTGCCTCTAGCACATTCACCTTTTATAGGACTCATACTCCAGAGATCCATATAAGAAAAGATACTTATAATAGAGTATCCAACAATAATATCGCTAACTGTAAAGCTTTAGGCTTAATACGAAGCATTCCCCGTACACCAATTGCAACAGTGCAGCAAAGCCTTTTGGGTCAATACAGTCGTTAGCACACCCACTCTGTGGCCACAGAGGGGACGGTCCCAGGTATGATGAACCTTCAATCACTTATAGAATAAATCCATAATTGATTGAATTCCATTATACCCCCGAATATCAACATGTTCAAGCACAATATAGATACTTGAAACATAATCCACAAAAGGGATAATCATATAACAACATGGTAATGTATACTCATGAAATCAATACCATAGTGCAACAACCATTTAGTACACTATGCATCATAATATAACAACATGGTAATGTATACTCATGCTAATCAATACCATCAATGAATATAAATTCAAGTAAGGTAACCATATAACCAAATAATCCACACTTGGGATGCAATGTAACAACAAGTCAAATATTCCACACTTGGGATGCACATAACAGTATGTCTAATAGTCCATACTTAGAATATTATGATAACCATATAATCAATAATTCCACAACTTGGAATAACAATGCCACAAGGTGATACATACCCATTACTAACTAGCTCAATAGTGAACCTATAGCTTCTATACTATTGCAACTACTCACCAAAGATATGGAGTAAGTAAGGCCACTATGTATCATAAACCATTCCTACATTTTCATTATACAACCTCGAATAACCTTAATAAAAGTTCAAGATCTATTTCCCAAGTTGGAACTATTTTGGGAAGTACTAATCAAACTTAACAATTGTTTCCCGGACAATGATCCATATTACAAGGTCCCGATAGAGATTCAAGTTAAATTATTAAGTTGTAGTCACAATGCTTAAGTAGCCCAAGTTCTACTTTAATCTAAGTTGAGAAGGGTTGATTAATATCCGAAAGTGATTAGGTTCCATTAATTTATAGTGGTTAGGATTCTCAATCCATCCTACAAGATCATTATTCAATAAGACAAGGCCTCTATGAAGGTTCAAGCTCAATTTACTAAGTGGGAGTCACAATCTATAAGGGACCAAACAAGGTTGCTACACAAATTCTGGTTCAGATTCAAAGTTCAGTTTCCTGGGGTCTTGGGCGACCGCCCATACCTCTTGGGCGACCGCCCAAGAGGGTTTTCAAAGCACTCTAACTTCTGGACACATGGGCGGCCGCTCATGCCCCCTTGGGCGACCGCCCAAGTGTCTGAGCCAGCAATTCCCAAGTTTTCCCATTTAGTCTCTTACCATTTTACTTTCCTTTGCCATACTTCTTATACTCATGAACACCAAGAAATTTCTAATTCTACAAGGATTATCATAAAATCACATAAACCCAAAATAAGTGATTCTAAATTATTTATCATTATAACCTTCACCCATTTCAATTCTCTAGGTTATCTTCCAAGATCACAAACTTCCTTCTATTCCAATTACTACTCATTCAACTCCTATAAAATTCCCAAAGCATGAACCCAACATCATAAGAACAAGGAGAACATTAAGGAGAGTATGAACAAGTAAGAGAAGGGAAATCATAACAACTCACTTAGCAATTATGAAGTGGAATAAGAATCTTCTTAGCTCAATGTGTTCCTCTTGACTCCACGAATCCAAAAGTACACCCGAATCTTCAAATGGAGGAGGCTTGGATTTAATAGAATTTTTGGAAGGATTTATTTAGGAAGGCTTCCATGGAAATTAGAAGAAGGAAGAAGAAGAAGAAGATGAAGATGAAGATGAAATGATGGGGAGGATGGAGAAGTATGGGAGGGTGAGGGCTTCTTTTGACTAAAGAGGGGGGGGGGACAAGGTGAGGGATTTAAGGGGGAGGAATGGCCCCCCACCAATACCCTCCTTCTTACTCTCTTTTTCTATTTCTATTCTTTACTTTTCCCCTACACAAAATATCTACCCACAATTTATTTATTTTATCCATTTCCAATATTATAATTCTCCCCAGAATATTATTTTATTTTCCAATCATTTCATTTTAATTTTAAGAAATCAAAGATATAAAATAAACACATAATATTAAAAATAATATTAAAAGCACATATTATGATACTAAAATAGGTGCCTAGGTTTAGGGTCGTTACACCGACGCTCTTTGTTACATAAGCAAATGGAAACATTGCAAAGGATGTACGAAACGCAGGCTGCTCTTTTGCAATTGGACCCAGAGCATTCCATGGCTGAATTCATTAGGCCATCTGTGGCCAACCCTCTCGTAAGGGAACAAGGTGAGCAACGAGCTCCTCTCCTCAAGACCGCTGAACTACCAAAGCAAGCACCCCGGGAACCTACCCGTCCTCGGCATGACAGTAAGAAGAGGGATCAGGTAGTTGACCTGAGAAGCCAATTGACTCCCAGGGAAGAGGAGGTGAACTCAAGGGACCTAAGGACAAGGCTCAGTCTGAACAGGCGAATGTCTCCACCTCGTCTAGTCATAGCACCCCGGCGTCCTGATTCTCCACGTCCTCGTCGATCCCGCCATGATTCTCCTCTTCCTCAGCATCGTCGGGATTCTCCCCGTCCCCGTGTTCGTGAATTTGCTAGGCCAAGGACCCCGGAACCATATAGGATGATACTTGGTGGCCAAGACCTGGAACTGAAGCGTGATAAGGCCCCATCCAAACGGGGCAGCCACCGACATGATACGGAGCACAGTAGGGTGAATGATCGCACCAAGGATAAATACATCAGAAGCTCCCAACGAAGCACCCGCTCAAGCAGCGACAAGGGAGTGGAAACCAAGCAATAGGAGCTGTTGAAGCAAAGACTGGATGACATGGAGATGGGAAAGAAGTTCAATGACGATGACTATGACTGGGCAACTCGTCCGTTCTCCTTGAGGATAATTGCGGCTCCACCTAATCCTCACCTCAAGCTCCCTAATTTCGAGAAGTACAATGGCACTACTGATGCAAAAGACCACGTGCAAGGTTTTGAACAAACTATGAATCTCCTCACCACTGCTGATGACTTGCTCTGTAAAGCTTTCGCGAGCACCTTCTCCGGAACAGCTTTGACCTGGTTCCGTGAGCTTAAAAGAGGTAGCATCGATTGCTGGAGAGGCATGAGGAGAATGTTCTTGGACCACTTTGCCACTGCTGGTAAGAGGAAGATGAGGCTGGCCGACTTGGCCAACATCGAGCAGGGAAAGGGAGAGACCACCCTCAGCTATTATAAACGGTTCCGAAAAATGGCAGACCAGGTTGAAGAGAGCCTCACTGATAGGGAGGTCATTGTTTGTTTCAACTCTGGCTTAAAATCTGGTCCCCTCGTTTATGAACTCTCAGCCCGGGAACCTCAAACAAAGTCCGAACTATACAAGGTGGCTTATGCCATTTCCATGGCTGAAGATAAAACAAAGAAAAGGGGAGGCGACAAGACGGAAACCGAAACGACGGGCACTCGCCAGAATGACAATGGGAATGGTAAGGGATCCAAAGGGAAGAACAGAACAAGAGGCACAGAGAAACCTGAGGTATTCACTCCCTTGACCAAACCCATTTCAGAAATCATGCAGCTAGTAAATCTCCCTCCCCCCCGTCCACTAAGTGATAAACTGAAGTACCCTTGTGACACTTCAAAATACTGTGATTTCCACAAAGACAACGGCCACACCATGGATGGTTGTTGGGCCTTAAAGAGGATAATACAACGGTGGGTTGACGAGGAAAAGCTGGACCGCTATGTCATGAAGAAAGACAACAACAAGCGGAAGCGAAAGGAAGAAGAAAGCGAAGATGATGATAAAAGTGAAGACATAGAACGTGGGCCTCCTAGAGCCAAATTGCACGTAATCCGTGAAGAAGTTACTTCCACCAGAAAGCTGAGGGACCAGATCCATGAACTAAGCAAAGTTTACCACGTGCCTGCTTGGATTCATAAAGCGGAAGAGGTCATCAGTTTTTCACCAAACGAACTGGCAGGGAGCCGTGCTGCCCGTGAACAACCCTTGGTGATAAAGGGTCGAATTGACAATGTGGAATCAGAAAGATTACTTGTGGACACGGGGGCCTCCCGTGACATTCTGTATTATTCCGCTTTCCAACAGATGGGATTGAAAGACACTGTACTGGAACCATATCATGGTAGGCTCGAAGGATTCACCAACCATAAGGTTGGAGCTAAGGGGACCGTGGAGCTAGAACTTGAAGTCGGTGATCATCCCTTCCTAGCCAAAGCCACAGTCAATTTCATAGTCATGGATTTGACTAGTGATTATCATGCAATCATAGGCATTCCAAGTCAAGCTAAACTTGGGATGGTGGCCTCCCTTCCCCACCAACGAGTTAAATTCCCCACTCGTGCTGGGATTGGATGTGTGAGGGCAACCCCCAAAGACTTCTTGGAACATGTCGTGAAGAGCAGAAAGAAATCCAAAAGTGTGGAGATAGATACCCCCGAGGAAAACATCAAGATCTCAAAGTCTCAGAAAACCACCGAAACTAGATCCAGAATGAGCTATATCCGTGAGGTGCTTGATGATGAGGACGAGCCTATGGTCCTAGAAATTGCAGATGACCAAGGCATAGTCCTACCTGTACCTGAGGAAGAGCCTATGGTCCAAGAAATTGCAGATGACCAAGGCATAGTTCCGCCCGTATCCGAGGAAGTCCCTGTTCTCATCAACGGCCAAAACTCGGGGGCCAACCACGACCTAGGGAAGGTCAATCTCCCCAATGTTGATAAACTTACGAAGGAAGAAGGCCTCAATGTGAACGACAACGAAGGGAGAAGAATTAGAGAAATCATTATCGAGTCTCTAGAATTCCGTGACGGTCCTGAAATGAAGCCTGTAGATGAGTTGGAAGAGGTAGTCATCAATCCTGACTATCCTGAACAAAAAATCAAGCTCGGGGGCCAACTATCTCCAGAAGAGAAAGAAAAAATCATCTCCCTCTTGAAAAACAGTCTCGACGTCTTTGCTTGGAGAGTCGAAGACATGAGGGGGATCAATGAAGAAGTAGCCCTCCACCGCCTGGAAGTTGATCCTTTAGCGAAGACTATCTCCCAGACAAGGAGAAATTTTGCAAGGGACAAGGAGGAAGCTATAAAAGAAGAGGTGCAGAAATTACTTAGCGCCGGAATAATTCGTGAAGTCAAGTACCCCGTTTGGTTGGCCAATGTAGTTATGGTGAAGAAGCAAAATGGGAAATGGCGTATGTGCATAGACTTTACTGATCTAAACAAGGCCTGCCCCAAGGACAGCTATCCTCTCCCCAGAATTGACAAGTTGGTTGACTCCATTGCTGGACACCAAACTCTCAGCTTCCTAGATGCCTATTCAGGCTATCATCAGATAAAAATGGCGGAAGAGGACATTGAGAAGACGGCCTTCCAAACACCTGGGGGAAATTACTGTTACATCATGATGCCTTTTGGGCTCAAGAACGCGGGTGCCACATACCAACGGATGGTGAATCAAGTTTTTGCAAGCCAAATAGGTCGCAACATGGAAGCTTATATTGATGACATGGTCATAAAGACCAAGGAAGGCAGTCACGTTCCTGACCTGGAAGAGACAATCCACAACCTCCGAGCTAACAACATGAAGCTGAACCCAAGCAAGTGCGTATTTGGAGTAACGGCTGGAAAGTTCCTAGGCTTCATGGTATCACAAAGGGGAATAGAGGCCAACCCTGAAAAAATTAAGGCGCTCATGGACATGAAGGAACCTACCACGATCAAGGAGGTTCAAAGACTAAATGGAAGAATAGCGGCCCTTGGAAGATTCATCGCCAAATCTGCCGAAAAGTCACTGCCCTTCTTCAAGGTATTGAAGGGTACCAAGAGCTTCTCCTGGACTCCCGAATGCTCTGAAGCATTCCTCCGGTTGAAGAAGTACTTGGGTTCCCCTCCCTTGCTCAGCAGTCCGACTACCGGTGAGATGCTATATGTCTTCCTAGCTGCCACTGATTATGCTGTCGCAGCTGTCTTAGTTCGGAATGACGAAGGAGTTCAGAAGCCTGTCTACTATGTCTCTAAGGCACTGTCCGACGTGGAAAGCAGATACTTTAATGTGGAGAAGATAGCGTACGCGCTAGTCATTGCCTCAAGAAAATTACGTGCCTATTTTTCTGCACATCCTATCACCGTATACACAAATGAACCATTGAAGAAGATACTACATAAGTTGGACGGCTCCGGACGTCTCCTTAATTGGTCCATCGCTCTCACTGAGTTTGATATTACTTACCAACCAAGGAAGACCCTCCTGGCACAGCCTTTGGTTGACTTCATGGTCGAGACTGCCTTTATGGGTGAGCATCTCCCCACCTCTCGGAAGCAAAACGCACCAGAGGATAAAGACTCTCCCATTGAACTCCCACCCAACTGTTGGATCCTGTATACGGACGGATCAGCCACAAAGGAAAGAAGCGGAGCTGGAATTGTACTAGCAAGCCCAGAAGGAGAATATACTACTCAAGACGCCATCCGTTTCAAGTTCCTGCCTCCAATAATCAAGCTGAATATGAAGCTCTAATATTTGGCATTGAGTTAGCCTCCTTCTATGGAGCAACTAAGGTGGCGGCTTTCTGCGACTCCCAACTCGTTGTCAAACAAGTAAAGGGAGAGTATAATGCCCAAGACCCCACCCTTGCCAAATATAGAGACCTGGTCCTAGATATGACGAAGAAGATGGAATTTTTCGAGCTCAAACAAATTGGCAGGGAAGATAACCAAGTCGCAGACGTTCTCTCCAAACTGGCAACCATGGACGTGTCTAAAACCAGTCCATATGTAGTTTATGCCGAGGAACCTGCGTATGAAAGACTACAAGTCATGCTCTTAGATGGAGAGGAGAGATGCTGGATCGATGACTACATTGAATACATTGAGAAGGAGAAACTCCCCGAAGATGAAGCTCAAGCTAAACTCATCAAGAAGAGGTCTCCAAGGTTCGTGGTAATGAGCGGAGTCCTCTACCGAAGATCTTTCACGAAGCCCCTGCTAAGGTGTGTCTATCCCAAGGAAATTGAGAACCTCTTGGCAGAAGTACATGAGGGCGTTTGCGGCGGACACCCGGGGGCCAGAACCTTAGCTGACAAGGTCATATCGCTAGGTTACTACTGGCCAAACCTAAGGGAAGACGCGCACGCCTATGTTAGAAAATGTGACAAGTGCCAAAGATTCTCTGACATTCCTAGACTACCAGCAGTCGAGCAAACACTTGTGATACCTACGTGGCCATTTGATATGTGGGGGATCGATATCATAGGACCCTTCCCTCCCACCCGTGGTAATTGCAAGTACGTGATAGTAGCTGTTGATTACTTCTCCAAGTGGATAGAAGCCAAGGCATTAGCCAAGATAACGGAAGAGAACGCGATCAACTTTGTTCATGACAACATCTGGTGCAGATTCGGCCTTCCACATACAATTGTCTCTGATCATGGACTGCAATTTTCTACGGCATTCACTACAGAGTTGGGAAGAGTAAAAGTCCGACATGCAAAATCTTCAGTTAGCAGACCACAAGGCAACGGTCAAGCAGAAGCAGCAAATAAACTGGTCCTAACCGCCCTTACCAAGAACCTTGAGGGACGCGAGGGTAGATGGTTGGACGAACTTCCCCTAGCATTATGGGCTGTTCGCACAACCACCCGGGGGCCAACCGGGGAAACCCCATTCGCACTAACCTTCGGTTCTGAGGCTATGGCACCAGCGGAGATGGCCATCCCTACTGTGAGAAACTCCCATTATGATGAGCAAGTCAACAAGGTTAATAGGCTCCTAGACCTAGACCTGATAGATGAGAAACGACTAGCCGCGCAGATGAGGATGGTGAATTACAAGCAAAGGACCAAGGCTTACCACGACAAAAGGGTCATCAGAAGAGTATTCCAAGTAGGCGATTGGGTACTTAGAAAGATTGAGACTACTGGTCGGAAGGCAGAACAAAACAAGCTCTCCCCAAATTGGGAAGGTCCCAACATCATCACTCAAGTCATTCGAGAAGGGACCTACAGATTGAAGACCAAGGAGGGGAAAGATCTCAAGCATCCATCGCACTCCGACAACCTTAGAAAATATTATCACTAGTCTAGTTTATTTCACAGTAGATTAGTTTCTTGTTTTCTGTCTTTTATTTTTTGTTAGTTGATAGGATTGCAGTTCGATGTAATCGCATTTCAGTTTTACGAAAGCAGTTTCTTCCAACATGCAAAGCAACTATCAACTCTTCACACAGACACCAGAAGATGAGGACCTTATCCCCGACTCTTAAAAACATACACTTTACATCCTAACAAGGGTCCGCCTTGACCTAGGATTACCAATCACAGTCAAGACCAAGGGTCCTCCTTGGCCTAATGACTTTACATCCTAACAAGGGTCCGCCTTGACCTAGGATTACCAATCACAGTCAAGACCAAGGGTCCTCCTTGGCCTAATGACTCTACACCCTAACAACGGTCCGCCTTGACCTAGGATTCCAAATCACAGTCAAGACCAAGGGTCCTCCTTGGCCTGATGACTTTACATCCTATCAAGGGTCCGCCTTGATTCAGGATTATAAACCAACAGTCAGACCCGAGGAGTCCTTCCTCGGCATAATGACTTGCCTCACGTCAAGACAAGGGAACACCTTGTCACTACGACTAGAAGGCATCACGTCTAAAACCTGTGCACGAGTCATCTTCCTCGGCATAAGGAGACGAAAAAGAAGAATCACCCCAACAGTCAAAGCCGAGGAGTCCTTCCTCGGCCTATATGACTTAGAGAGTACAGTTAAAGCCAAGGAGTCCTTCCTCGGCCTAATCACTTGCTCAACAATTAGGAAACGAGGGACCCTCCTCGGATCCCACCTTCACAAGTTTTATGCCTAGCATATGAACAGACACAATCAATTCATTGAAACAATATGAACTAAAACAAAGGACTTTTCATTGATATTCAAGGAAAATTACAAGTCCTATCATCTATTACAGAAAAGAGAAAGGAAAATCTATCCTAAATCTACTGATCATCATTAAAAGGCTTATCAAGCCAGTCCTCCGCCATAGAGCCGGGGGGAGGAAGGATAGTTTGATCAGCATGGGCATCAGTCCTCTCAGCCTCCTCTCCCTCGACCTCGGCTTCCATGACCTCAGGCTCCCCGCATCCTGGATCGCCTCCACCAAGGCCTTGATATTACCGGGGACGACAGAAGCCGGCCTCCACACTTCTCGACAAGCTTGGGCGTCCTTCTCAGCTATTATCTCCAAGTTGTTTTCAGAGAAGTGAACCAAGTGGTGGAGGGCCCTAACTTCTTCGCCATGCTAATCCCGGCATATCAACATAGCCACCTTGTTAATATCCAAGCCGGTGGAGGGGTCAGCCAAGATACTTCAGGCCAGGTGGAGATAACCATCTTCAAACATGGTGGCCGTTTGCTCGTCCGGCATCCTGAAAGGCCGGGCTGGCCGCCCATCGAGTCCTTGAAGGCCGAGCTCTCCTGAAAGCGGGCAACGGCCTCCTCTTCCTAGCGCGGAAGGGTAGCTTCTAACCCTCGGCCCGGGCGGCCTTCGGCTTCATCGGCCCTAGTTTGGACCTCATCCTTCCTTTCCTTGCGTGGCAAGCTCTTCTTCTTTCAGCCGGAGATGCTCCTCGGCTTTGGCCTTTTCTTCCTCAGCCCTCTTCACCTCGGCCTCTACTTTGGCCTTAGCAGCATCGAGCTCAGCCTCATTGGCCTTCAAAAGTTTGACCAAGGAGGCCTTATCAGCCGCACCCTTTGCCTGGGCAGCCTTGGCATCATTCAGGTGCCTGGCTTTGGTCTTGGCCAAGAACGTTCGTGCACGTCGCAAGCCAACTGAAAGAGAAATCAATGTTAGAAATTCAAGCAAATCTTAAACTTAATATAACCGAGAAAGAAGAGACGTTTACCACGTGCAAGTCCATCAGTTTTGATGGACTTGCACGTGGTACAATCCTCATGAAATACAAGGCCGGGGTGAATTGTCCAGTCGTTAAAGCGCCTCCCCCTCTTTACGGTGACGGGGGGAGATACCCCGTCCTTCTTCCCCGGCATCAGACCCGCCTAAATATAGTAATGATCTGAAGATTCTATCAC
Organism: Adenophora triphylla var. japonica; assembly: GCA_022495995.1. NCBI lineage: Eukaryota > Viridiplantae > Streptophyta > Magnoliopsida > Asterales > Campanulaceae > Adenophora > Adenophora triphylla. Next base: position 40,550 of record JAFEMH010008114.1, on the reverse strand, counting down.
CGACCAATCAAGGACCCCCACCTCGGCAAATGTCTCCAAACGCTTGATTAAAGCCTGAGTCCACTCATATTGTTGGACAGGGAATGACGAAGTTGGATCCTTGCAAGGAGATTGGAACTCCCAACCTTGGCGACTCTCAACCCTGATGACGTGGTTATCCCAGCCTGCGACTTTGCTAGACATGGGGAGAAGCAGCTTTGGTTTTGTGGATGCACTCCTAATGACGAGGAGCCAACTTTCCTTGACAAATTGGACATTATAGAAATGCCGAAAGGCTCCCATGGTCGGCTCATACCCTAAGCTACGGCAGAGGACAATAAAGCTAACCAAGACCCGGGCACCATTAGCTCCTAGCATGGCCGACACTGCCCTTACATCGTCCAAAAATTCACAGATGAAGGGGTCCAAGGGAAGACGAAGCCCCTATTGAAACTGTTTGAAGTAGAAATGGACATAATCTTGATTATAATAAAAGCTCTCCTCCTCCTTCTTCGTCTTGAGCTCAAGCTTGCCCATATAAGTTAACCTGTACTCAACTTTATCTACCCCGTATTTAGAGTATAGCTTTTCCAGCATGGGATCCCCGGCCCTTGGGGCCCTCTCTTGTCGCTTTCCTATCCCTAGGCCTCCTCTTCCTCGGCCTCCCCTTCTTCGAACCAGGCGGGCATCAGCCTGGGAACCTTCCACAAAGGCATCAACTATGCTGGTGGACGAGGAGGGCTCTCCTTCTCTTCCCTTCATATCTGCATAAGGACGAGGAGACAAAGTTAGTTACCTCGTCGATGGCTGATCTTAGGACGGGGAAGGGATATTCCCCTCCTCGTCAATTCATAAGGCCGAGGAGGGAGCCTTACCACTCAGACGCTCACGCATTTCATGATCTGAGGCCGGATAGAACAGTTCGATGTGCTCCACTATCTCGGCCCTATTCTCAAGCAACACAATATTACGAGTTGACGAATCAATTCGATCTATTCTTGTGCTATCGGGGTATTGGATGAACATCCGGGTACGGCCATAACCCCTCAACATCTTTCCTATGTCATCCAAGGTGAGCATCAACCATGGACCTCTCTCCCTCCGATAAACCCTCAGGTTGCCGGTGTGATATCCGTAACGGAATCGGGGAGAATGGTCCCAAGAACGAGTCATTGCTAAGGGGAATCAAAGATTAAAGGGAGAGTTCATTCAATATTCAAAGAAGTACAACAAAATGCAAAGAAAATCAAAGACTTGAAGATTTGGGAGTTAAAGACAGAGATTTGTGAAGAAAAGCTTCAATCTTCAACAAATGCAATTCATTTTCTTGACTCATCCACAATTTCTCCTAAAAACCCTAGAATGATCAATATCAAGAGCGAAATGCATAAAAAGGAAGGAATTTCATACCTGAGTTTACAGGAACGATTGGAGTCACAATGAAATCAACACCGCCGGAGAAAGAGACCTTCGCCGGAAACTGGGTTTGAACAAGATTAAGATCGCCGGAATGTTGTCGCCTGAACCTTGCTATTCTCTCTCAAATGCTTGGGGTCTGTAAAGAGTGAAATGAGAAGGGTTTTAGCTTTTTATAACCTCTTAATCGGGTCAAACCCATGGGTAAAGCTAAAATCCGGGTCTGGCGCCCCCTAAATTAAATGCTGGTAACGATTTCCAAAGTGTGATAAGACATGGGGGGCCCCGTGTAATCATGAGAATGTTAACCGTCAGATAATGAAAAGACGCCGAGGAGACGTGTCAAAACCTGTTCGTATCCCATAAGCCGAGGACGAGATGACTTTCTACTCGTCCTAAGCCGAGCTAGAAAGTCGGGGGCCACTGAACGGTATAAACCGAGATACAAACATGGGCTTGTTCGAGCTGGGCCCAAATGAATTGGGCCATAAACATAATCCAACACACAAGTATCAGGGCCGAGGAACACTTTCCTCGTATGACAAGGATCATCCACCTCGTCCTTATATCATCATGTTTGTGCCGTCATACTCTGAGATATCGTCAGGTGACGAGGAAGCAGAATCATTCACCTCGGCCTACTTTCCAAGGTCGAGATAAAACATTTATGTTCCTCGGCGTTCCGGCTAGCAGATTACACAGTCCTGATCAAACAAGGATTCTACAGTCATGATCCAATCAGGATTACAATTATCAACACCAATTCAAGTCAAACAACGATTCTTTAGCAGATATAATTCTCTTAGGATTATATCTTATCTCTTTACAAGTTCACTTCAACATGGATTCTATCAATCCATCCCTATAAATACAAGGCCCATGACTCATTATTGGGTACGTTACTTTTTACATTGCAGAAACTCTGTCAATTTGTTTTCTCACATACAAACCGTGAACTTACTCTCACGCCGGAGGGCCTTTAGCCGGATCCGCCCCGGCTTAGTTTACGTGTTTTCTCTTATTTTCAGCCTTGCAATCACCGGAGCATTCATCGCTTGGATTTGAGCTGATTTGACAATTTTGGCATCATCAGATATTTATAATTAGAGTGTAGTGGGTACACAATTGATAAATCAATAAAATATCGTCGCCTCCTTTTGTATCCATCATTTTGTCAACTTCTTTTGTACTTCTAGCATTGTCCTTTTAAAATTTATCGGGGCCAACAGTCACAAATATAATACTCTCTAGGTCCTAATATGCTTTTAGTTCTATAATTTTTATACATATTAATATTTATGTAAAACGATATTGTTTCAGAGTAAAACATTGACATACTTTGCCTGATTAGGTAGTTATCATTGTAAAAAATATTTAATTGTCTAGGTACTGTGGCAACACAACCATTTCCACTACAATATTGCATTAATATTAATAAAATATATTAATTTAGTGCATTAATCGTGCATGCAAGAAATTACATTTATAGTATTTGAGCTTATAATATATTTCATTCGTTCCACAGTAATTTGCAAAAAAACCTTTTTTGATCATTTTAAAATAATTAGTAAATTTCTTTTAAAACCTTTTTTGATCGTTTTAAAATAATTAGTAAAGTCCTAAAAAGAAGATGAGACTCACTTGTCATATTCACAACAATTACAAACTTACTTCATTTTCTCTTTCCTATCCAATCATCTACACTCACAATTCATCACCTTAATTTTTTATATTTATTCTTAATTCTTGTGCTAACCAATTTTAAATATTTTTCTGGAACGAGAGTAAAAATAAGAATACGAAAAGTCAGAATTCCAAGAGACTAAATTGAGAAATTTTTTTTCCAAAATATTGGTTTTTAAAAATTTATTTATCAAAATAACATTATAAAAAACTTAAGTACCAAAATAGCATTTTGACTACCAATTCCGGAATTGGTAATTCCGGAATTATGTAATCCGGAATTATCAATTCTGGAATTGGTTTTTTTTTTTTTTTTCAAAACTGAATTTTATAAAATAATATTTCTGTAAATAGGGAGCGATCGCGCCTAATGTAATCCGACGTTACCATTCCAGATTCTTTTTTTTTTTAACAAAACTGATAAAGCAAATTAATATTTTCTGAAAAAAATAAAGAGCGATCGCGCGTTTTATGGGGGGCGATCGCGCCTAAAGGCGTATTTCAAATCCGGAAATGCAAATTCCGGATTTATTTAAATTGAAATCCGATATTACCATTTCCGGATTCAAATGTTGAATGAAGAGAGAGAGAGAGAACTTCCTTTTTTTCAGATTCAATTCAAGGAAGGAGAGGAAGAGAGTTTGGCCTAAGAGAAAGAAAGAAAGAGAAAGAAAGAAAGAAGGAGAAGGACTTCGGAGAAGGAGAAGGAGAAGGAGAAGGAGAAGGAGAAAGAGTTTGAAGGAGAAAGTTGTTGAAGAAGAAGAGGAAAGTTTTTTAGAGAAAGAGTTTGAAAGGTTAGTTTTATTTCTTCTTTTTATTTGTTTTGAGTTCTTAATTTTGTTGTTAAAACTATTATTTGTGTATCTTTATATAATTTTTTGTTAAAACTATTATGATTTATGTACATAATTGTTGATTGTCAATGAATTAAACAATTGTAATTCAATTTTTGCCTAGTTAGGATTTTCTTAAGTTAGGCTTAAAATCAAGTGCTTGTTAAAATTACTTTGACAAACTTGTTGCAATTTTTCTACTTAATTATTAATTTTTAAGTGTTAAATTTAAAATTTGAGCTTAAATGTAGCAAAACCTTAAGTCTTATTTAAATTTAATTACTATTAAATTTTTGTGTTTCAGATGCATCAACATGAACAATAACCATTTATTGTTCATGGGCCAATCGATCCACATGTATTGACTTCTCGGGAGACACATAGATCTAATTATATTTGGGATGGACAACAGTTACCCAATTTAAGACCTAGGCGTGGCACAGAACTTCCAGCTAGAGTTGATTGGAGGATAGAAACTAAGCTTATAAATGTTGGATTTTATGGAGTGTATTTATTAGGTCATTTACAATATGATTGGCACTTGATTGAGGCTTTGATTGAGAGATGGCGTCCAGAGACCCACACTTTTCACTTACCTGTAGGGGAGATGACCATCACCTTACAGGATATTGGTATGTTGTGTGGTCTTCCTGTAGACAGATTGGCTATGACTAGTTCAGAAACTAGTAGGTGTAAGGGGGAATGGGTTGAGATTGTTGAGGAGTTATTTGGGGTTACAATATCTCCCGCAGACATCAAAAAAGGTGGAATGGTGTCAATGAGATGGGTTCTAAATCACTTCCCTCTTTTTTATCAGCTTCCCAATAATGCATCCGGGTATATGATTGAGACATATACTCGAGCCTATATTTTTCTGTTATTGGGATCATGCATTATGCCCAACTCGTCTAATAACCTAGTGAAGTTGATGTACCTCTCACTTCTTAGGGAAATAAATAATATTGGTGAGTACAATTGGGGTAGTGCAGCGTTGGCCTTCTTGTATAGGGAGATGTGTGTAGCATCTCAGCACGATTCGAAAGGGTGTGGTGGCTTCTTGACCATTATACATGTATGTCAATTATATTTGATTACATTATGCTAGTGGACTTAATCTGTTTTGTACGTAATGACAATTTTTTATAGCTTTGGGCATGGGAGAGGTTGTTGTGTACACAACCTAGGAGACATACAAAAATAACACTTAATGGGACATTACCAGTAGGTTGCAGGTATATTTCAATTACTTCATTTTGTAATGATATGTTTTGTATTTTATCACTTTTTTACTCATTAATTTTTATGTCAATTGCTTCATATGTAGGTGGAAGGGTCCATTGTCGTATACTTCTATGACTGCCCATAACTTGCAAGGCTACCGAGACCAATTGTCATACATGAACGAGGATCAGGTTGTGTGGCAGCCATACAACGGTGTGATAGCTCTGAATTACTGTCTTCAGGGGCAAGCTATATGGAGGACAAAGGTGCCCCTCATCTGCTTTGAGAGGGTTGAATGGCACTTTCCAGATCGCGTAATGCGACAGTTTGGGAAGGTTCAAGGTGTGCCTGATGACTGTGACACTAGTTTTGACCTAGATCGAATTAGTCGACGAGGTTGGTCAGCCGTTAACTGGATGCAAGAACATGGTCCGCACATAGAAACATGGAATGAACGAGCGATTAATGTCGTTGATGGAGAGTATGGTGAAGTGGATCTGAGTTACCGTCATCCCTGTATGAGATGGTATAGGAGTATTACTCGATCGTTCATCCAGAATTCGTCTCATGTGGAGGGACTAGGGTTCAGGCCACGTGCAACTAGTTTTGAGGGTGTGGTAAGTTATATATTACATGCAATGCTTTTACAAAAAAAAAAAATTACCATTTTTTCCGCATTAATTAATTTAGTTAATTGTTTTGAACAGATTCAAAGTCTTCAAGGGATGCACATATACAACGAGAATGCCACATCCTTGGAAGAACTGCGCAATTACAACCGTCAATATATCAGAAACACATTGATAGGGAGCAGGAAAGACTGGAAGCCCAAGCTCCCCCTCCAACGGTTGATCATACTGCTGAAGAGGAGCCACAGAGGCAAAATCGGGTTCGTAGATGTGGCCGATACCAGCTGGAGGATGAGCCAGAGATGGAGGATCAATACGATGAGATGCATCATTTTCGCTTCACTCCGACAGGACCGGGTAATTCTTTTACAGAATTGATGAATCAGTTTGGTTTCACGCAACTGTCTGACATCCTTTCTTCTAGCAATTATACTCAGACTCCTGAGCAGGCATTCGGGATTCCGGGATTTAGGCCTAGTTTTCATTTGCCTCGTGTGCAGTTTTCAGAAAATCCATCTGGATCATCCTCATCCTCATCTCAACAATCTAGATCAGGTGGTCGCCATATACCGAGGAGAGGGAGTAGGATTCGCAATCCTCCTGATGAATTTACCCCGTCTGATTATCCTTGACGGGTATCCTAAGTGGCCGGGATGTGGTCAATTTTCCCTCATACTTATTCTTTTATTTTCCACACCATGCCTTTCTATATGAATGAGTGATTGTTCAACAAATGACATTAGTTTGTTTGCATTGCAGGTATTCCATAAGGATTTTATCCCATCTGATTTTCCATGAAGGGGTTTTTCATGTCACCTGGAAGTGGTTACAAAATATTTTGTTTGATTAATGTAATAGTTGTTGAACTTGTATTTTCTATCCTATGTGATCCGAATGTGATCACTAATTTGAACTATTTGTTTTAATGTTATTTATATCCTATGTGATTGGGATGTGATCACTAATTGGAACTATTTATTTTAATGTCATTTCAGTTTTTTATAAATTATTTGCTACAATATGATACATTTATAATGTGAGACGAAGGAACAATAGTTGAACCCAAAACAATTAATCTCATCCAAACTTCAACTTAGTCAACAACATGTAGTCAAAAAACGTACGCCTTCTTGAAACACGCAAGCACATGCGAACAAGGGTAATGATATTGTATCCATTTGCCACAAGTGCATGTTCGATCACCCAATCTCACAACTTGAATGTGTCCACCTTTGTCACCATGTACCCTGGTCGCCACACTATAAATACCCACAGACGTAGTATTAAACCTTGTGACGTGATGATACCCAACCTTAGTCAAGTTGTATCGGTATCTTCGATCAATTCTCTCACTGAATTGTAGCGTGGCATTTGGTGGTGGGATGCCATTAGGATCTCCCCCTAAAGCACTAATTGCTTTAGTGAGTCTATCTTGAAAGTATGCCACACACCTATAGAATGAGGTCTCAATAACTACTGAAATAGGCATCCCCCGGGCTCCTTTCATAACGCCATTAAAAACTTCAGACAAATTAGTAGTCTTAATACCATACCTATATCCACCATCGTGAGCCATTGTCCACTTTCTAGCATCCAAGTGCTCAAACCATTTAGTTGCCTCAGGGTTGATGATATGAATTTGCCTCAGATAGCATTTAAGCTTTCTATCTTGGGTGGTGCTAACAGCACGCCAAAAAAGATATTTCAATCCAATGCCCTTGTGAGAGCTTTGAGTAAATTAGCTCGCAAGTGCAACATGCATCATCTGTGGACAACATTTCATGGCCAGTTGGCATTGTCTCCAACCGTGGAAAGGATGCCATTATGCCGATCAGATATCAAGCAAACTTCACGACCCTTAACAATATGTTTGCAAAGAAGATGCAGAAACCAACACCAGTTTCGGTAGTCCTCTTTTTCAACAATAGCGAATGCGAGAGGAAGTAGACTATCATTTACGTCAACACCCATGACAATAAGAATAACCCCTCTATATCTATCATGCAGGAATGTGCCATCAACAGAAATAACAGGACGACAATGAGAGAATGCTTCCACACAAGTGCCAAATGCCCAGAACACACGATCAAACATACCTAAAGCACCGGGAGGAGGAGGATCAGAATGCTCCATAATGGTTCCAGGGTTCAACTTTTGGATGGCTACTAACAAACGTGGCAATCTTATGTAAGATTCTTTCCAGTCTTTATATGCCTCTGCAATAGCTTTTTGTTTGCCACATCATGCCTTCTATATGAAACTTCCTTCCCATAGGCTTTTTTTATTTCCGCCTTCACTAGTGCAATTTTCAACTCGGGATCAGCCTTAACCAGTTCCAAAACTTCTTGCCCTATGTACTTAGCATCTAGATTTTGATGATCTTGGCTAATTTATGTTCCCAAGCAAGAATGATGACCCTTATATTTGGTAACTTCCCAATACCCGGCATTCTTCAAACTCACATTCACATAAAAATTGCACGAAAAATCTTTCACCAAACACTCAATAGTATACTTTCGGGTTGTGCTTCGTTTTACCTTGAAGCGCAGATTTTTCTTAATATGAAACAACTTCATTTTATACTGCACCTCTGTCTTCTTTGAAAAGCAAATACATTTGGCAATTTCATCATGTTCTACATTCCATTCAGCAAAGTTATATTGGTTATCATCATATATCTCTGATCCTTCTCCAATATCACGATAAAATTGATACCCGACTCTCTCATGCACATGATGTTGTGGTTCTTCGTAAGCAACCAAATGTAACGCCAAATCTTCCCTCACCCCAGCTTCTCCCTCATTCTCGCTATCATCAGTAGGACTTCTGCAATCATCATATCCATCGTCACGATCTTCATTTAGAAGCAACCCAATATTTTCTTCATAATCTGAATCATTATCATTATCATTATACAATTTCTCTCCCTCACCCCTCCCTCTTCCTCTTCCTCTTCCTCTTCCTCTTCCTCTTCCTCTTCCTCTTCCTCTTCCTCTTCTACATATGTTTGTGTACTTGTTCCAGCATCCCTCTGACTAAAGCAGCTTAAAGAACCCATCTGAAAGGTATCTATGTCATTAACATACTCATTTTGTAATGGCTCCTCATGGGTTTCAAACTCCTCAACATTCACATTATCAAGTAAATTCATCTTAACATACAATTGTAAGCTACTCAACCCACCAAACTGAGCAGAAACATTAAAACATGACTTCTATACCCATATCATTTTCGATTACAAATGAAATGTAATTTGCAATCCCGGGAGCGACAAGATGAGGATATCTACATGTAACTTGCAACTGAACAATAACTCGATCTACCCCAATTTTCTTAGCTAACTTTTTAATCAACTTCTTGTAACTCCACCGAGTTTTAGCCCTAAGTGCACATTTTGGTCCGCTTTCAAAATGTTCACCTTCAAACGGGTGTTCATCATCTCCTCCCCAATAATACATGAAAACAAGTGGAACTCCAGCCATATTTATTCCTAAAAATTGAAAAAAAATTATAAAAAATCTAATTTAACAGTATCACTACATTTACAAAAACAATCAAACAAATACTAAATTTAAATTTCAAACAAAAATTAAGAGGGATTAAATGTATCTTCTTTTTTTGGATCTTCTTATGCTCACTTCTTTGAATTTTTCAGTTTTTTTTTTTTTATAAAAATCCACCACCTCCCTTCTCTTCTCCTTGAACTTCTTAATCAACTTCTTGAATTTTCAGTTTATTTTGAAAAAAATCCACCTCCTCTCCTCTTCTTCTTCTTCCTCCTTTTTTTCTTCTTATTCTTCACTGACATTGGTTTCTGCGTGGGAGTGGCTGGGGGAGAAGTGTTTTGTTAAGCAAATCCGGAATTAGCATTTTCGGATTTGAATTTTTCAAAAAAATAATTTACTTAATTCAGTATTAAAAATAATAATAATAATAAAATAAGGCATTCGAAATTATCAATACCGGATTACATTAGGAGCGATTGCCCCCGTAACACGCGCGATCGCTCTCTATTTTTTTCAGAAAATATTAATTTGCTTTATCAGTTTTATAAAAAAAAAAGGGAATTCGGAATTGATAACGCCGGATTACATTAGGCGCGATCGCTCCCTATTTTAGGCGCGATCGCTCTCTATTCACAGAAATATTATTTTGTTAAATTCAATTTTGAAAAAAAAAAATTGAAATCTGGAATTGGTAATTCCGAATTTCATTAGTCTGGAATTACCAATCTCGGAATTACGAGAAAAGTGTCATTTTGGTACTTAAATTTTTTACAATGTTATTTTGGTAAATAAATTTTTAAAAAACAATATTTTGGAAAAAAAAAATCCTAAATTGAAGGTTGGTATAAATATGCCAAAGTAAACAACAGTAAGTGGTAAAGGAGTTTAGTTTATTATTTTATTATATTTTCACAAAAAGAAAAAGATGATTAAAATTAATGCAGCTGGTGAAAAACAATGGGATCATAAGGGGTGCAATATTGCACAAATTTTCATTTCTCATGGGAAAATAATTAAGGGAATTCAATTTCAGTTTGTTCATGAGAATGGACATTTAGTCCTTTCTGATCCCCATGGTTTTGTGGGTCCACCACAATTTCATACTGTAACTCTCTCTCTCTCTCTCTCTCTCTCTCTCTCTCTCTCTCTCTCTATCTATATATATATATATATATAATTTATATCACTGCAGTAGTTTTTAAATTTTTGTATATCGTGTGGTGTTGTTTTTTCTCTTACAATATTTATAGTTATTTTTCAATGATTTAAAACAGGTAAAATTAAATATCCGTCGGAGTACATAACTTGGGTGAGCGGATATTCATGCGTTGAGAAAGGGGGAATAACTTCGATTGAATTTGGGACGAACGAGGCGACATATGGACCGTTTGGGAGCGTTAGCTATGGCGATGAAAGGTTCGAATATCATTTAGGTCAGTGAACTTACCCAAGCTGTTAATGAAGTTGAAGTTGAACTTGAAGATGCATCTCAAGTTGTTTGAAATTTTATTATTTTTATTTTATTATAGAATTTTATTTTGTGTTTATGAAGACTTGTACTTAGATTTGGTCCATTTGGATGTTATTGTTTATGTCTTTTGACATTTTTCAAAAATCCAAACATCATCTAATACATCAACCAAAATAAAAACACAAACAAGACCACAAACAAAAACCCTTCTAGAGAAAATAAGTGACCAAATTTAGCAAAATCAGCAAAGAGATCACTCATCATCTTCTTAAACATGACCAATATTTTTCCAGAAATTTTCAGACTTGTGATTGGCTTGAAATAAACACCAATTGACATTAGCATATAGTCCGCCTCAGTCCCATAAAAACCAGCAAACTGGCCATCTCCCATCCCAAAATGAAACGTTTTTCCTTGTGAATTTTGAACACCGAACGGACCGTATGTTCCTTGATTCGTGCCAAATGTTAGGGAAGCGATAGTGCCACCATGATCTGTCTCGCAGCCGCTAAGGGAGACGAGACACTCTGATGGATAGTTGAACTTTACCTTAAAAGATAAAAAAAAAATAAAAGAAAAATCAATTTTGTTACTATTAAAAGTGTCATATTTCCTATCAAAACTTTCATTTAAGTGAGTTAGTTAGTATACACTGGCGCCGCGAAAAATCTCAAAAAGAGCAAAACTGAAATTTTACTGGGCATTTATTTTGTGACGGAGGTATCAATATAAATAGACTTACAGCTTGAAAATTGCATTGAAACGGGTAACCAAAGCCAAATTTGGGAGAGAGGAGCAAGCTCCCATTCTCGACGTACTGGAATTGAATTGAAGTGATTCCCATATCATTATACCAAATGAAGATTTGGGAGATTTCAGTGCGGCCTTTTTCCTTCCATTTCTTTCCTCCAAGCTTATTTCCTACAGGACCAAGTTTGATCATCATTCTTTCAGACTCAAAATCGACCAACGTCATAGTTTTCACCCTCTTTCGAGATCTTAATGATAAAATGTTTGCGAAATGAGATAAGAGTTTAAATACAAAGAGTAGAGAGACTGTTGGCATTCCCAACTCCTAGAAATTTATCTGAAATTTTAGAGGGCAATTATTTGTTAAGATTGTACTATATGCTTCAGAAATGGTACATATATATAGTCTTGGATGGATGCCTCTTGGCATTCCCAACTCCTAGAAATCAAAAACCCATTCATAGTCATACGTATACATGTGTGTATATATAGGCCATTTTAGGGTTTAGTTTTGTGGGACTACTGAATGAATATGGAAAAACTTGGCCCTTATAATACCACTCGGAGGAAGGAGAACCCATGGGATGAATTTGGTCGCACCAAAATCGCTCAAATTTCCTGTGGCATGGTGAGGCGATTAACGCCATTCAATTTCTATATGTTGAAAATGGCAATTTGGTCTTGTCAGAAATATTTGGTTCTCCGCGGACATCGAAATTTCATTCTGTAAGTCTCGATTTATATTATACAACACTTTAATGCGTAAAATATAAGTTAATGTAATGTACCACAAAATTACCACTTAATGAATACTTGCCAAATTCGTTTCAATTAATGCAATGTACGTTGCATTATTTGAAACAAGTTTGACAAGTGCATTGCATTAAGTGGTAACTTTGTGATACATTGCATTAGTTGTAAACAAAGTGTTAGTGTGAGACATATTTCAGCTATTTTCCCCACATTTTGTAAATTAGTATATTTTTATTTGTGTAACATTTTTACTTGAAGACAACTATTGTGACTTTCTTAATAGAATTGCAATAGGACCCCTAGATATTGTCCAATATTTGTGTTATTATATGTATCAATTTTGGTTTAAAATTTTTTATACATGTACCAAGAAGTTTTGATGAATTTTGACATTTATGACAGATTCAGCTAAATTATCCGGCAGAACATATTATCGGTATAAGTGGGCATTACCACCTCCTTGATGAATTCATGGGCACGGTAAGTTCCCTTACGGTGGTTACATAATGTGAAAACACGTGGACCGTATGGATGCCTCGAGGGTGAGGATGAGGAATTACACTATGAAGTTGGAAAGGGTAATTTTGGTGGATTTTATGGAATTTATCACAATGATGGTCTACGTTTTATTGGGATTTACTTGAGGCCTGCATTGACTTTGGATGAACTAAACTTGATTGAGGGGCCTGCTCAAATGAATAATGTTGAAAACAAGTCTGATCATCATCTGAATGATGTGGACAAATCTCGTACGTTGAGAACAGTCAAATCCAGCTACGTAACTACTGGCTTGGTAGTGTTAAAAGAGGAGAATGTGTAATGCCTTTTGCTCTTTGATAGATTTGGTCTTGTTATAAGCAGGGGCGGAGCCAGGGGGGCAGGAGGGGGCACTCGCCCCCCCAGCGGCGGAAATGCAGTGAAAAATTTTTTTTTTGCTCCCCCCCCCATATTTTTGTTATATATGTATATATATATAATTAACTTCAAGATTAAGATCAGTGAGTGGTGCGGTTCAGCAGTAGAAGGGGTGAAGTTAAAGCCTTTGGTCCATGTTCGAACCCTGCTACCTACATTTCAATTAATTTTATTTGTCTTCCATCTTTGCTATTTTTTCTCTTAACAGTTTTGTTTTTCTCTTTCTCCTAATTTCCTCACATTTTTTCAATCTTAATTAATTAGTTAGGCTTTTCCCATTTTCTTTGTTTTTGGTCTTTCTTCCTATTATCCCAAGTTTAATTAGCAAATTTGATTTTCTTTTGAGTAGGTCTGCTGAGAAACGCGTTTCTCCATAAGTTATGGAGAAACGTGTTTTTCCAAATATTCTGGATATCAGTTTCAAAGGTTCTGGATATCCAGAAACTTAAAAAATGATATCCAGAAACTTACAAAATGATATTCAGAAACATTTAATAAATTTCTGGATATCTTTTCAAAAGGTTCTGGATATCCTTTCAAAAGGTTCTGGATATCCAGAAACTTTCAAAATGACGGGAACGATGAAGCTAATGCCTCCATACACAGATTGAGCTGGTCTTTGAGTAACCATTTCCAATTCAAATTCAATCGCACATTAAAACCACAACAAAAATCCATCCAACGAAATTAAATTCAGATTCAAAAAACTTACAAAATGATATCCAGAAACTTACAAAATGATATTCAGAAACTTACAAAATGATATCCAGAAACTTACAAAATGATATCCAGAAATTATATGATTGTGATTTTCTTTTAAAGTGCACTTGTGATGTGCCTATATCAACTAAGGCTAGTTTACTAAAAATGATACATAACAATCTTTCAATTAAAACTAAAAATGGAATTGACAAAAAATTTGGAGGGTTTTTTTTTTTTTTTTTTATGAAAGAGGAACCTTTTATTGAACACATATCCGTTGGAACTTTTAAGAATAATTTTAAGAATGTCCTTTTGAAACTTCTTTTTCAAATAACCTCGTCCTTTTTTTTTCAACTTTTATTATATATTTACAAAATTAAAAGTTTGAAAGTGAAATAAAATATTTATGATTTGTTTTAATAAAATCGTTTTTTTTTTCAAAACAATCCTTAAACTTCAAATGGAAGGAAAGATCAGTGTTGATCGGGTCATGCGATTCCCTTGACTCCCTTATTCAAAAGTTGCCTTTTTAGTGTCTTCAAATTTTAATAATTGACACAACTCAAAAGTTACCATTTTTAGTGTCCTTAATTTTAATAAATTTTAAAGTTTTATAAGAGTTGGTTAGTTAACATGTTATCATTGAAATTCCGCGTTTAATTGTTGATTTCAACACTATAATCATCAAATTCTACCTCTTCGATTCACAAATTCTTCATAATTTCTTTGTTGATATTCACAGGTTCTTCGCAATTTCATTATTGATTCGAGATTGCTTTATCATTTCTTCATAATGGCAAAAGAGGAAACTTCAACTGATCAACCTCGAGGAAGTGGTTCTCCTTATTCTAGCTCAGCGTCGATTGTATTAAGGACACAAAGGCTACAGACATTGGCATCTCAGCACATGGGGACGAGTCGTCCCATTCCAAACCAAGTATTCCACATAGCAGGGACGCCAGAATCAGAGGGCACAGCAATGGGCACGAGTCGTCCCACACAGCACGACTCGTGCCATCAGATTATGCAGAACGTGATCTGCAGATTCTCAAATCTTCTCCAAATCCTTCCTCATAATTATCTTTACATATTTAGCTTAGTGTAAATATCTTCAATGTAATCTTCTCAGTATTTGTAGATATCTCCTTACCAAACATAGTTGTATATGGCTTGTATAAATACTCAAGTTTATGATCAATACAATTAAGATCTTTTCCAAAGCATTGTTCTTTTCTATATGGTATCAGAGCAGTGATCCTCAACCCTTCCTCTCTCCTCTTTTTCGGCTCCTTCAACCCAACCCTAGCTCCTCCGCACCTCTCCCATGGCTATGCCATCCTCCACCATTCCAAACCCAGTCGAACCAAACTCTCCCCTCATTCTTGTAAACCTCTCCCACTGTATTACTCTCACACCTCTGACTTATCTTCCTTGGGCTGCTCAACTAGAATCCATCCTCTTTGGCCTTGACTTGCTAAAATTTGTTGATGGCTCTCACCCCTCACCACCCCCTAAAATCACTGCCAACAACCAAGAAACCGACAACCCAGCCTTCACTACCTGGATTCGCCAAGACCGCCTTCTCCTTGGTGCTCTCCTAGGCACATTAGACTCCACAGTCTCACCTCTTGTTATCCAAGCCAAAACCTCCAATGAAATTTGGACTCTCCTTCGCACCACCTATGCTAACCCATCTAGGGGACATATCCTTCAAGTTAAGGACAACCTCGATTCCCTAACCAAAACCACCCAAACCATTGCCGAATACATGCACTCCATCAAAAACTGTACCGACAAATTAGCTATCCTAGGAAAACCTATGGACCCCGAAGATATCATTGCCAAAACCCTAAAAGGCCTAGACTATGAATCCTACAAACCAGTCATTGATTCTGTCCGAGCCCGCGACACTTCCATCTCCTTTGAATCTCTTCATGAAAAACTCATACATCACGAACTCACCTTGAAACAACAAGCCCCCTTGCCAACCTTCCCTGCTTCAGCCCATGCTGCCTCCTATCGTCCCAACTCCAGCCGCTTTACCAATCGCACCAACACCAACTTTCCATCTCCACCCAACTTCTCTGCTCCTAACTCCCCTTTCCCGTCCCCACCCCTCCTTCCCACACCCAATACCCCTTCCTCAAACCCTTTCAAAGGAAAATGTCAATACTGTAGGTTTGTAGGACATGTTATATCCCAGTGCAATCGCTTCAAGCGTGACTATCCTACTGTGGTTTTCCCATCTCCCAACAACACCCCCAGGCAGTCCCGTCCCATCCCTACAAACCAGCCTCAAGCACACACCATCACCACTTCTCACCACACCCACCCAACTTCTTGGCTTCTTGACAGTGGTGCAACGCATCACCTCACCAATGACCTCACTAATCTCTCCCTACACCATCCGTATAATGGTTGTGACGATGTGATAATTGGCGATGGCTCATCTCTCCCCATCTCAGATATAGGTTCCTTTACTCTCTCTTCCTCTCACAAAACACTTCACTTCACTAACGTTCTCCATGTTCCTCTTATCTCGCGTAATATTTTATCTGTTTCTCAATTTTGCAAAGATAACAATGCCTTTGTAGAATTTTCACACTCTTCCTTTTTTGTGAAGGATCTCTCGACACATCAAATCCTTCTCCACGGGACAAATGATCGTGGCGTCTACCTTTGGCACTCTTCTTCACCAAAAGCTCTCCTTGGAACAACCGCTACTACCTATTCTTGGCATCATCGCTTAGGGCACCCATCTCCTCCTATTATTTCTTTTTTGAATAAACAATTCTCTCTTTCAATTAAGTCTAGTTCAATTTCTCATTGTAATTCATGCGATATTAATAAAAGTCATAAATTACCTTTTGATGTCTCCTCTCTTACTTCCATTTGCTTCCTCTTGAGATTGTTTTCTCGGATGTATGGACGTCTCCCATACACTCTCACGACAACTTTAAATACTATGTGATATTTGTCGATCATTTTACTAAGTACATCTGGCTATATCCTCTTAAAAACAAATCCGACACCTTTGCCACTTTTACTCGTTTCAAAGCCCTTGTTGAAAAATTCTTCAACAAACCCATCCTTCAACTATTCTCTGACAACGGAGGTGAATACCTTAAACTCACAAACACTATCACCCAAGATGGAATCTCCCATCTCACCTCTCCTCCTCACACTCCAGAGCACAATGGTTATGCCGAGCGTCGCCACCGTCACATCGTCGAAACTGGTCTTACCCTTCTCACCCATGCCAACCTTCCCTTAAAATTTTGGACTTATGCCTTTGTTACTGCCACATACCTAATCAACCGCTTACCTACATCCATCCTCCACAATGACTCACCCTATTTTCGCCTGTTTCGAAAACACCCCAACTACACAAAGCTTCGTTCTTTTGGCTGCCTTTGCTACCCTTGGCTACGCCCTTACACCCCTCACAAGCTCGCTCCCCGCTCCATCCCATGCGTCTTTGTAGGGTATTCACCTACCCAAAGTGCATACTATTGTCTAGACCCTACTTCTAATCGAGTCTATACCTCTAGACATGTCAAATTCATCGATGATACCTTCCCATATACTTCCCTTGTCACTTCCTGTCCAAACACTCCCTCTGTCACTCCCTCCCAATGGTGCTCCTTATCTCTACCCATCCTCCTTCCTGTACAACCCCCCAATTCCCTCCACCTGTTCCTGCCACTTCTTCCTCAGCACCCTATTCCGCTGCCCCCACCCTCACACCAGCTCCCTCGCCTTCCCAGTCCATTGCTCATTCCAACAACTCTCCCTCTCCTCATCAATCCATTCAGTCTGATATCTCTCAGCCCTCACCCTCTCCTCCCCCTCCACCACCCCCATCCCCACCTCCCCCTCCCCTTCGTACCATTACCACTCGTCTTTCCAACAATATAACCAAGCCAAACCCCAAATATGCTAACCTCATTTCCCTTTCCACTCCCACCAGCCTACCTTCCTCTACAAAACAAGCCCTTGCCTCCCCACATTGGAAGGCTGCCATGTGTGAGGAATTCTCTGCTCTTACCAACAACAAAACATGGTCTTTAGTCCCTTCTACATCTGCTCCTAATATTGTTGGCTGCAAATGGGTCTTCCGGATTAAGTATAATCCAGACAATACAATCCAGAAATATAAGGCCCGTCTTGTTGCCAAGGGCTTTCATCAACGCCCCGGCATTGATTACTCGAAAACCTTCAGCCCTGTTGTAAAGCCTGTCACGGTCAGACTTCTCTTATCTCTTGCTCTCTCTCATGGTTGGAATATTCGTCAACTAGATATCAATAACGCCTTCTTACAAGGCAATCTCAATGAAACTGTCTTCATGTCCCAACCCCCTGGTTTCACCGACTCCTCCCACCCATCTCATGTGTGTCATCTTCATAAGGCTATCTATGGTCTTAAACAGGCACCCAGGGCTTGGTACACTGAACTCAAGAACTTCTTGGTGTCTTATGGCTTTCGAAACTCCATTGCTGATTCCTCCTTATTTATTTACTCTCAATCCTCTCAAACACTCTTCCTCTTGGTCTATGTTGATGATATTATTGTCACTGGCCCCTCACCCTCCTTTCTCTCCACTTTTATTTCTCATCTTTCTTCTCGTTTCTCTCTCAAGGATCTCGGTCCGCTTTCTTATTTCTTAGGTGTTGAAGTCACACCAAATCCTAATGGTCTTCTACTTTCTCAGTCTAAATATATCTCCGATCTCCTCAGCCGTTATGATATGTCCCACTCGAAACCTGCCATCACACCCATGGTCACATATCCTACTCTCTCCAATCAGCCTATCACCGCTATCTGTGATCCCACCAGGTATCGGGCTATCGTTGGTAGCCTTCAATACTTATCTATAACACGCCCTGATATTGCTTTTTCAGTAAATAAACTAGCTCAGTTCATGCAACATCCGCAATCCAAACATTGGGTTGCTCTCAAGCGTTTACTTCGTTATCTTCATGGCACCTTTGATCTTGGCATTCAGCTTTATCACAACTCTCCATTCACCCTTCATTCTTTCTGTGATGCTGATTGGGCCGGCGATAAAGATGACTACATCTCCACCACGGGGTTTATTATATACATTGGCCGAAATCCTATTGCTTGGTCTTCCAAGAAACAAAAGGCCTTAGCTCGATCTTCCACTGAAGCTGAGTTTAGGGCTATTGCTGATGCATCTGCTGAGGTAATATGGATACGAAATCTGCTCTCTGAGCTTAGTGTCACTCTCCGTCATACACCAGTCATCTACTGTGACAATCTCAGTGCCACACATTACTCAGCCAACCCCGTGTTCCACTCGAGAATGAAACACCTTGCCCTTGCTTTTCATTTTGTTCGTGAGCAGATACAACAAGGGCATCTAAGAGTTCAACACATTTCGGGATCGAATCAACTTGCCGACGCTCTTACAAAGCCACTTCCTAGTGCCCGGTTTATCTCTCTTATTTCCAAGATTGGACTTCTTCGCGGATCGTCCATCTTGCGGGATCGTATTAAGGACACAAAGGCTACAGACATTGGCATCTCAGCACATGGGGACGAGTCGTCCCATTCCAAACCAAGTATTCCACATAGCAGGGACGCCAGAATCAGAGGGCACAGCAATGGGCACGAGTCGTCCCACACAGCACGACTCGTGCCATCAGATTATGCAGAACGTGATCTGCAGATTCTCAAATCTTCTCCAAATCCTTCCTCATAATTATCTTTACATATTTAGCTTAGTGTAAATATCTTCAATGTAATCTTCTCAGTATTTGTAGATATCTCCTTACCAAACATAGTTGTATATGGCTTGTATAAATACTCAAGTTTATGATCAATACAATTAAGATCTTTTCCAAAGCATTGTTCTTTTCTATAGATTGATCCTTATTATAAATGTCAGAAACATGTGTTGCCATGTGTGTTGCCCCGTGTGTTATCATATTAGTGTTGCCACTGGTGTTGCCACATGTGTTGCCATTTGAGATTTGGCAACACCAAAATAGTTGTACTGTATTTTTCATAAATTACAACGTGTTAATTAATTATTTTATATCAGTTGTTAGTCTGCTATGTTTGAGATTGAACAGGTCAAGGGAAACTGCTCAGGCGTGACTTAAGAAGTTGATGAAGAAAGTTACACATAACAACATTGTTTATGTGTAAAAGTGATGACCAAGTAAATGTGTTAGTGGTTAGCTATTCAGGCGGAGCTAAGGATAGAAGTAAAAGGTTGCTACAACATTTGTCTTGTTATGACCGTTATTTTCATTTGTATTTAAGCAAGAAACACCTGTAAAACCACACACTCCCGTATGCAATTAGCAACACTTAGAACATACTCATTTCCGCAATACTCTTTGTACTCACACTCCTACTCCAATCATCATAGTAATGAGATTCCATCGTTCCGAGATTTTATGCCGGCGAACAAGTTGTTTAAGGGCTTTCCTCGCTAAATTTCTTGTCGATACATCTTGAATTTACTTTGTCATATTCCATTGAGCCCTATCTTTTCTTTTGAAGTTGAATTGCTCGAATTTGACCTAAACAGGTACATTGGAATATAGAACTTGAAATTCAAGATGTAATGACAAAGTATTTAACGAGGAAAGTCCTTGAACAACTTGTTCGCCGGCATAAAACCTCAGAACAATGGTATTATATTGATTGTGATGATGGAATCGTAAGTATAAGCGATGGAATCGTAAGTATGAGTACAGAGAGAATTTCTAATCGTGAGGGTGTGTTAATACATGTGTTTGAACTAGCTTTTATACTAAGAAATAAACAAGATAACCACCATTCCTAGAATTTCGGCTAGTTGGTTGAAAACAAATCATGACAGTCGTTGAAAGAGGTTGTACGTGCGTTGTGGATAAGTGTTACGATCTTTGACCTGGTCTTGGAGTGTTTTAACTGAGGTCCCTGAAATATAGGATAGATATAAAGGCTCTGTAGTTTTGTAGAAAAGATCAAAATACAGTTCCAAGATGTTAACTCAGGTTGCAATGCCAAGTTGTTTAGAAGTCTGTCTAAATTTTCCACCCCAAACATATATTGGGTGTTTTTGACTTATAGTTAATTTCATGCCTTGAGAAAGGGGGAATAACTTTGATTGAATTTGGGACGAACGAGGCGACATATGGATCGTTTGGGAGCGTTAACTATGGCGATGAAAGGTTCGAATTTCGTTTAGGTCAGAAAAACCAATTTGGTGGATTCCATGGGACTAGTGAATATTGGAAATTAAATTCCATTGGAGTGTACTTAAAGCCTGCATCAACTCTTAGTGAACTTACCCAAGCTGTTAATGAAGTTGAACTTGAAGATGCATCTCAAGTTGTTTGAAAGTTTATGAAGATTTGTACTTGGGTTTGGTCCATTTGATTGTTAGTACACAACTTATCAAATTTATCCGGTTTTCCGATTCGAAAAAATAAATAATGCATTTCTAAATTAAAAACAGCCTTGATAATGAAATTCAAGGAATTCTAATAAAGTACTTGATTTGATTTTGACAATTTTCAAAAATCCAAACATCATCTAATACATCAACCAAATTACAAACACAAACAAGACCACAAACAAAAACCCTTCTAGAGAAAATAAGTGAATATTGGAAATTAAATTCCATTGGATTGTACTTAAAAGGCTGCATCAACTCTCAGTGGACTTACCCAGGCTGTTAATGAAGTTTGAAAATACAAACCCAAACAAGACCACAAACACAAACAAGACCACCAACAAAAACCCTTCTAGAGAAAATAAGTGACCAAATTTAGCAAAATCTGCAACGAGATCATTCATCATCTTCTTAAACATGACCAATATTTTTCCAGAAATTTTCAGACTTGTGATTGGCTTGAAATAAACTCCAATTGAGATTATCATATTGTCTCCCTCAGTCCCATAAAAACCAGCAAACTGGCCTTCTCCCATCCCAAAATGAAACGTTTTTCCTTGTGAATTTTGAACGCCGAATGGACCGTATGTTCCTTGATTCGTGCCAAATGTTAGGGAAGTGATCATGCAATCAAGATTGGCCTCGCAGCCGCTAAGGGAGACGAGATACTCTGATGGATAGTTGAACTTTACCTGAAAGAAAAAAATAAAGAAAAATCATTTTTGTTACTATTAAAAGTGTCATATTTCCTAACAAAACTTTCAGTTTTACTATCTAACAAATCTGTCGCTTTTAAGTGAGTCATTTAGATTACAATGGCGCCGCGAAAAATCTCAAAAAAGTGCAAAACTGAAATTTTATTGGGCATTTATTTTGTGACGGAGGTAAATATATAAATAGACTTACAGCTTGAAAATTGTATTGAATTGGGTGACCAGAGCCAAATTTGGGAGAGAGGAGCAAGCTCCCATTCTCGACGTACTGGAATTGAATTGAATCGATACTCATATCATCATACCAAATGAAGATTTGGGAGATTTCAGTGCAGCCTTTTTCCTTCCATTTCTTTCCTACACTCTTTTCACCTACAGGACCAAGTTTGATGATCATTCTTTCGGACTCAAAAATCGACCAACATCTTAATTTTCACCCCCTTTTGAGATCTGAATGATAAAATGTTTGCAAAATGAGATAAGAGTTTAAATACAAAGGGTAGAGAGACTGTTGGAGCGCCTGCCCTCATGCATGCAGCTATCACATTACACTTCCAATAAAAATCAATGTTCTTCATTTCCAATATGCATTTTCATTCTCTAGAAAATCTTGAAAGGCGAAATGATCATGGCCTTGATCATGTTATGTATCTGCCCAAGCCCTGAAAACGCAATTTACTATAAACATTTAGGCTCAACAATAAGCATAAACACTTTTAAACACTCGTGTGTTAAGCAAACGCACGGCCAATTCTTTTTTGACAAATAACATGAACTAAATTAAAAAAGTTACTATAACTATCTCATTTTAAGAAAAAAAATGCATAGAAATATCTAAATATCATTGTTATATTTAATCAATAACCATTATTTACTTTTCCTTAATTCGCGTGCCCAGAAATTTGGTATCAGTTTTGGTGGGATGGGGAGAGTATAAGTTTGTTCAAACATATATTTTCTTTGCCCTTACAATTAATTCAACATTTATATACCAAAAGAGATACAATTATTTTATTGAACTTTAAACATAAAATTATAAAAAAATAATTTTAAAATTATTATAAATATAAATATAATGAATAACTATTCTTAGACCTTCATGAACATATGATGTTCAAGATTTAATATAAATGATAAAAAAAAATATTTTGTGACGTTTATTTTAACTCAAGTTATTGTTCAAAATCCATTTTAATTGGCAACTAAAAATTAGGGCGCGACAATATTAGTACTCCGTCTCACCTCGAATTGCAAAACCTACCTCATTTGGTGTCCCATTAGAACATGCAAAATCCAAAAATTTAAAGTTTTTAATACTTAGAGCATCTACGATAGGACCTCTTTAAGAACTTTTTATTATTATGAAAAAGCTTTTCTTAGCTTTTTACTATTGTGGAGCTTTTTGAAGTGCCCTTGCTAAAAAGTAACTCTTTGTAGAAAGAATTTCTCTTTGGAAAGAATCCATTAATTACAATAATTTTCTATGCAGAAGCTTTTTTCAATTGGTTCTATATGTCATGTGGGACCATAAAAAAATCATCTAAAGAGCTCTTACCATTGTGAACAAATATTAGAAATTTAATTTTTGCCTTAGGAATGATGTGGCATATTTAAATTTTAAAACTTATTTCAAATGAACTCTTACTATTGTGGATGCTCTTAATAAACATTAGGACTCACAACAGCTACATACTTATTATTCGCTACCTCTCTTTCTCTCTCCCACATTATTAGCCACATTCACAACACCTTACATACTCTCTTTTGCAATTTAAGATGGGACAAATGGAGTATATTATTTGCACGTTAACCTTAGATAACTTTATAGAGTAGCAAGTACTATGACTCTTAAATCTGCTTGTTTATACATTTGATTAAATTGTTAAAATATTGATTTCTTGATATTACACAATTTTGGTATAAATAAATTTTAGTGAAAAGCCATGCAATTTTCTATTAAGGAGGGGATGAATAAGTATAATAATTATCACAGGAAAGTGAATAAACAAAGAAAAATGGAAAATATATTTGAGATGAATAAGTTCAATAATCTTTGTATTGTGTTCAACATTATTGAAAATAATACCAAGCGTATTTTTTTAAAGAAAATAGGTTGAATATGTTTTTATAAATTGTATGTTTAAATTAATTTATTTTAATCATCAAAAATTAAATATTCTATGAAACGGTGTAAAATAAAAACAAATAATCATAAAAACATAATATTTAAATTATTATTGTCACTGTATTTCTTGTGTGTATCTACTACATTGATCAGAATTTCAAACAATTAAACATTGACTTGACACAATTGCCCTTAAATTTATCTTACTTTAAAAATAAATATATTTTCAAAGTTATAATTTATTTTATAGTTTTTTAAATTTTATTTTTATGGTTTTTGAATATCTAATAGGATGGATCATGATTTAAAAGAAAATAATTTTTTATGCACAATAATAGGAAAAAAAAAACTTAAACAAAGAATGTGACAATTTTTTTTTTTCATTTTTCATTGAATTGTTAAATTTATTTGCCAATTGAATTTTAGTGAATATGCATATATGTGATTTTGTTCTTTATTTCATCAAATGAAATTGTTGATATAATTAAGAGTTTGAAATCAACATGCATAACACTTACAAAACAATAAGAAAAATTGATGGTTAAAGATTTAAATAGATAAAGTAATTAATGATTTGTTGGGTGGTTATAGTGACATTAATCAATCATTCAATAATAAAAGGATATTCTAATCAATTTTCCAAAGGGAGTTTTGGAGGAAATTTGCTTCAATCACTTGAGTCTTTAATAGATAAAGTAATTAATGTGGCAGTAGGTAGTTGTTGTACCCAATTATTATGGATGAACCAAATGATAAAGAATTATGAATTGAAAAGTGAAACCCTAACTGTATTTTGTGATAACATGAGTACCAAGGATATTGCTAAGAATCATGTTTAATACTCCCGTACAAATCACATAGATATTAGGCACCACTTTATAAGAGATCTTGTTGAACAAAGAATTATTACTCTTGAACATATTGGAACAACAGATCAACTTGCTGATATATTTATACCAAGGCTTTGGATTTTGAGATATTTTCTTTCCTTAAGAATTCTCTCGGATTGTGTGATCACAGGTGACTATACAACTGTGCAGACAACTGTCTGCATCTCTGTATAATTGTATATTGCAGAAAATACTGAAAAAAAGGTAGTCATAATTCCTGCATTCATTCATTGCACGATTATCTATTGTGATCACTTGATTATTTCTTCTATATTGACACTTCTTGACCCTTAAAAGTGAGATCCCTCCTAACTTGGTGATAAAATTTCCTTGTTAAAATATTTTTTGATATCTATCATGGAGTGGGTGTCTAATCTAAGGTCACTGAGAAAAACAAGCTGCTTCCATTTATTTTGAAGTTTCCTCTCATGTGCTCAATGCCAATGACTTATTGTTGCATCACTTGGGATAAAAATTTGTCAAGCACTATGGTGTGAGAGTGAATAGCTCTTTCTCAGTGACTGATTCAATGCCTAATATGGAGACATTCTAAGAGGCTACATGATTGAGGGGTATCTCATCGATTTCTTGTTGTTCAAGTTTTGTCAATATGTAATCTAATCATACCATGTTTCTTCACTGTGTGTGCATGGTTCCTCTTTCTAGGCATATTTAAAACTAGTTCATTCGAAATTCTTGGTAAATATATGATCAAATTTTTGTTTGTTTCTCATGTTTCTTGACCTAATACTTCTATTGTGTTCAATGATAACCTTATGCCGAGGTGTTTGAGATGTTTTAGCTATCAAATGAGACAATATGGGAGTTGATAAATCAAGAAAAGGTTCCATTTTTTATTAAGGAAAGCAAATCGTGTCACAAAATATGGTAAGATGTTCAATTTTCGATCTATAATCCATTGTATTTTTGGAATATCAAAAGGGTAACCAACTCCAACCATCACACGGTTTGTCTTTCCTTCTCCATCTTGTATTTCTATTTCCAAGGTATGTGATCATTGTCTCTCATTAATTGCTGTGCTTTAAATGTTGTTTAAACAAGTTAAATCACAACTCTTTTAAGAACTTTCTTCTCTCTCTCTCTCTCTCTCTAACTGTCTGTTGTAGTTAAGCTCCATGGAGTCTCCTTCATCTTCAAAAGCTCCGGCAACCTCAAAATGCAAAGCCACAGTGGCTGATCTAATCAACGAGCCTCAGTCAGTCTGCTCTGTGGATGTAAGAAACCAAGGCCAACAAGATACGACCATTGATGTGGAAGATCAGTCAGTTCTAGTGGAAGTACAAGCCGCCCGTCAACCACCGCTACCAGGAACCCGGCGATCTCATCACCTGATCGTTTCTGGTAAATCTGCCCTTTTTCAAGGTCCAAAGGCTGCTGCTAAGCCAAAAGAAACCCTAAGGCAAAGCCATCCACCGGTGCAAGGCAGAAATTGATACTGCATGATTCGTCTGATGAGGAAGAAATTCCTCAAGAATCGTCCTCAACTGTCTGTTTCAACGAGGACGACCAGCCTCTTGTAACCCTAATCAAGAAGAAAACTCCGGCGAAAAAGGTCTCTGTTTAGGCTAGGGTTCATGCGACATCTCCGGTTAGGGTTCAGATGAATACTCTGGCATCAATTCAGGGGGAGAGTAGCCCTAGACGGAAAATAAGGAGTTCCACACGAACTCATGCTACTCCGGCATTAACAGAGGAAGGATCGTCATTACAGTTTGTTGATTCCAGCGATGCAATTGTCTCTCTAGGCACGGAAGATACGGTCAGTGATTCTGAGTTTTTAAGCATAAAGAAGTCCAGGCAAGATCCTCTTGTGCAACCAACAGCACTGGCAGTTGTGCACACAACTGCTCTCTCAACTGCACAAGCAAGCAGCAGTTCTATTTCCAGATCCTCCTCCAGAACACGTAAGTCTACTATTCGTGTTCCTGCCTCTTTATATAATCTGGATTACAAACACAACTCCCTGTTCTATACGCCTGAGGCTGAGAGCCCCTTCTCAACCAACTTTCATAGGGCTTTTGTTGTTGAAAAAAAAAATAGGAATATGGAGGTTTTTTGAGAAACTTGGGCTGGTTGATTTTTTCACTAAGAGATATCTTGATAACTCTTTAAACTTCCCGAACCCTATTCCAGATCTCTGGTATTGGAATTCTTTGCCAACCTAAGCCGAGATATAGGTCGTGAAAGATCCCCAAATTTCGGAAGGGTGTTTGTTAAGGGTCAGGTGGTCGACTTTAGTCCCTCTAGGATTAACTCCTTTCTTTGCACCCCTGATTTCCCCCTTGATCAATTAGCTTCTAATATTGATGAGGCTGTGAGAACTGTCACCGGGGGAAAGGTTCCCAAATGGACTTCTGGGTTTAGGACTACACTTTTGTCGAAAGTATTTTTGTTTTTGCATTAAATAATGAGAACCAACTGGCTGCCTACCTCCAATTCCTCCTTTGTCACAAAAGACCAGATTCTGCAATTGTTTAGGATAAGTGAGAACAAGTTCAATTTGGGAAAAGACATTTTTGATACAATCTTGAGCTTTGCTGAGAACACCAACACCTCCTATGTTCTTCCTCACCCCAGTTTAATCTATGCCATGCTTAAGGACCAAGGGGTGGAGGATATTCCTGGTGAAAGCCTATCCATCATTGCTGAACAGTTCAAAATCCCTAAAACCATGAATGATGTGTTCAGAATTGATGATCTGGCCAAGTTTGGTGTTGTTATCCCACCCTTAGCTTCTGTGCAGCCAAATGCCCCACCAGCTGTACACACAACTGTTCACACATCAGCTGCACCCTCAGACTCTATTGTCATCCATGCTCAGATGGCTCTGTTCCAGATCACATCTCATAATGCTGAGATTGATGCCAAAAAAGATTCTGATCACTGGGTTGAAAAAGAGTATTGCTGATTTAGAAGATGTACTTTCTGGTTCAGTTCAAAAAGAGAGAGATATATCGACTGTAGGGGGAGCTACAGCAGCTACACTAGCTACAAGGAATGATGAAGATGACTTGATGTTTGACATTGAAGGGTATGTTGTGCTGCCAACACGGGATTTGAGACTGATACTTTGGGTGAAGACATTTATCGAGATAATTGAAAACATGAGTTTTATTTTAATTTGTAATAACTTTAAATTCAGAATTACTAGTAGCTAAATATTTAGTTATGTTTTAGACTTAACAATTTGTTTTGTAGGTTTTTTATTAGAACCACAAAGATAGGAGGAGATTGAAGGAGTATGAAAATACTCCTAGATATTTCCGAATATCTTTGTGATTCTGATATTTAAATTAGTGTATAATTAGTACATAAATATATTAGAAATAACTGTTAATATTTGTTGACTAACAACTAACGGTTTGTATTTAGTTAGTTGTTTTGTATTTTAGGAAATGTCTCAAAGGAAGGAAAGTCTGGCGATAAGGAATGATGGTGCGGATTGAGGGAAAAATATATACAAGGAAGCGATTGACTTCTTGTCAATCATGGACTCCTCAAACCACCTATAAAAAGAAGACCTCGTCTTCTTCACAATCACCGATTTTCACCGCAAGATATAGAGAGATATCAAGAGAGAAAATCCTTGAGTATTTCGTTGAAGATCAGAAGTGTCTGAGTATTCAAGATTGTTTCGTGTTTTCATAAAGTTCTTAGAGTAGAACTTAGTTTGATCTTTTGTTGTTTATTTCCCTTTTCATTGTATTCGTTTGTTCTACAATCTTGTTATTCAAACAATGTCGTTATTTTATGAAAAGGATTCCAGCAAGATTGTCTTGCTGAAGTTTTAATTCCGCTGCCTTTATATTCTGGTACTTAAGTTATTTTCTGGAAATTTTATGTTAAGTATTTTGTGCTGATACTTGTGTGCACAATTGTACACACAAGTCTGTCCACAACCATGAACAGTCCTAACTACAAATTTTCAGGTTAGTCAACAAGTCAAAAGGTCAAAACTTATGTAATTCGTCAAAATTCAATACTCCCTCCGTCCCACATTAATATGTAAACTTTCTATTTTGGGCGTCCCACAATAATATCTAACTTTCCCAAAATGGAAAAGAATCTTTACTATTCCCTCCACTCATTCTCTCTCCTACATTATTTTAATACTCACATCACCATTATAATTTACTATTCTCTCCACTCATTCTCTCTCCTATTTTATTTTCACACTCACAACACTTTCAATATAATATTTTCTCCTTAATCCCCGTGCAAAACCCAAAAGTCCATAAATCTATGGGACGGAGGGAGTATACTTTAACTAAATGATTGTTTCGGACATTATATTGGATCAAATTCACCACATAAGTTTGTTATTGAAAACCATTGATGTCTAGTTTACCCGACATTTTTTGCATTTGAATTTAGAATTTCTGTAGTGAATTATGGCCATTTCGTACAAGGTGTACAATCACTACTAAAAATTGGTCGTTTAGCGACGGAGGTAACAGCGACAGAAAAATCATTATAGCGAAGGATTTCTGCCACTAAATTTCTTCGCTGAAAAGCATCTTTTTAGAATATCCATTCTTCTCCGTCACTGATTTGCTATTTCCGTCGCTGACCAAAAACGGACATTCAGTCGCTATACAGTCACGGAAGTTTCCTTCGCTAGCAAAGCATATTTTTTTAATATTCCTATTTTCCATCGCTGTTATGATATTTCCGTCGCTGACCAACGACAGATGTTTTTGTAGCTAAGTAGTGGCTGAACTTCCGTCACTGATCTGGTTCAAAATTTTTCGTAGCTAGATCAACAAATACCGTCGCTGAATAGCGGTGGAAATTCCAAAATTCCATTGTTGTCTTTGATTATTATATTTTCTAAGGAAAGGTATGAAATTAAAAGTTTTAATTAATTATTATTATTACTAATGGTATTAGTAATAAACACACATTTATAATAATAATAAATGATAATAATGATAATTAGTTTATTTAAAAATAAAAGTATTTAATAAAAATAATTGTACAATTGGTGCAAATACTTACTACTATAATAATAGTTAGTAATAATACTTGTTAATAACAATAATAATAATAATTGATTATTATAACAATAACAATAATAATAAAGTATATACCCTTATATCCTAAACCCTATATTATATACCTAAACTCTAAAGTATATATCACTATGTGCTATAAATTTTAAACCCTAAACCCTATATAACCCATACCCTAACCCCTATACCTTAAATCATATTTATACTACATACCCTAAATCATATATCTAAACTCTAAAGTATATACCTCTATATCCTAAATCTTGTAATATATATCTCTCTCTAAACACTAATCAATAAACCTTGTATATATATATATATATATATATATATATATATATATATATATATATATATATATATATATATATATATATATATATATATATATATCACATACCCTAACCCATATACCTTAAATCATATTTATACCCTATACCCTACACCCTAAATCATATACCTAAAATCTAAAGTATATACCCCTATACCCTAAACATTATAGTATATATCACTATACACTAAACCCTAAACCCTATAAAGCCCATACACATACCCCTTACCCTAACCCTATACCTTATACCTTATACCCTATACCCTAAATCATATACCTAAATTCTAAAGTATATACCCCTATACCCAAAACCTTATAGTATATACTACTATACACTAAACCTTAAACCCTATAAAGAAGAAATATACGTCTTTTCTTTTATATTCTTTCGTTTGTTTAGATTTTTTTTAATCTTTTTTTATATCGCTTTTTGTAAAAAAATATCAGTAATAAAAAAAAGTCTAAAATATTATTTCCTAGTCAATAAAAAAATAAATAAAAAATAAAAATAAATAAAGGATAGTCCGTCCCTCTTTCATTTTATATACTTTCGTTTGTTTATTTTATTTTTTTTTCTTTTTTTATATATATTTTTGTAAAAATATAAATAATAAAAAAAATCTAAAATATTAATTCCTAGTCAATAAAACAATTTAAGATGTTAGTTAGTAGTGAAATTTGAAATAAATAAAAATTTATTTTGAAAGTATATAATAGATAAAAGAGGGACAGACAATAGCATTTAAATTTTTAATTTTTTTTGGGTAAATAAAACTATTTGAGATGTTAGTTAGTAGTGATTTTTTTTTTTAGAAAAAGTTATATAAAAAAGTTAAGAATTTTTAAAGAAATGAAAGTATATAATAGAAGAGGGACGGACAATAGCATATATACTTTTTAAATTTTTAAATTTTTTTTTGGATAAATAAAACTATTTGAGATGTTAGTTAGTAGTGAATTTTTTTACAAAAATTTATATAAAAAAATTTAAGATTTTTTAAATAAATGAAAATATATAATAAAATAGGGATGAACAATACCATATATACTTTTTAATTTTTAATTTTTTTTAGATAAATAAAATTATTTGAGATGTTAATTAGTAGTGAATTTTTTTTACAAAAAATTATATAAAAAAGTTAAGAATTTTTAAAGAAATAAAAGTATATAATAGAAGAGGGACGGACAATAGCATATATACTTTTTTAATTTTTTTTTTTTTGGATAAATAAAACTATTTGAGATGTTAGTTAGTAGTGAATTTTTTTACAAAAAGTTATATAAAAAAAGTTAAGAATTTTTAAAGAAATGAAAGTATAATAGAAGAGGAAGGGACAATAGCATATATACTTTTTTATTTATTTTTTGGATAAATAAAACTATTTGAGATGTTAGTTAGTAGTGAATTTTTTTACAAAAAGTTATATAAAAAAAGTTAAGAATTTTTAAAGAAATGGAAGTATCTAATAGAAGAGGGACGGACAATATCATATATACTTTTTAAATTTTTTTGGATAAAAATATTAGTAATGAAAGAAAGTCTAAAATATTATTTCCTAGTCAATAAAAAAATAAAAATAAATAAAGGATAGTCCGTCCCTTTTTCTTTTATATACTTTCATTTGTTTATTTTTTAATCTTTTTAATATACATTTTTGTAAAAAATATCAGCAATAAAAAAGGGAGAGTGACCGAGAAGTTCTAAAAAAGTATCATAATGCCCAATAAAAAAGTCTAAAATATTATTTTCTAGTCAATAAAAAATTAATAAAAAAATAAAAATAAATAAAGGATAGTCCGTCCCTCTTTTCTTTTATATACTTTCGTTTGTTTAGTTTTTTTATGGATTATTATTATTAAATATTGTAATATTATTATTATTATAACTACATTATCATTTGTGTTTAGGATATGGGTTTAGGACATGTGACGTATTATAATTACAATTATTATTATTAAATATTGTAATATTATTATTATTCTAACTCCATTATCATATCATCACAATAATGATTAATATTAGTAAATTATTTAATATTAATGAGTAGTATTATTAATTAATAACATTATTATTTTTGATATTATGTATTATTACTAGTTATCAATAATATTATTATTAAGTATTATATTTAATTATATAATAATAATTATTATTAATAACTATTCAATTGTAAATTGAATAATTAATAATAGCATTATTATTAGTATTATTATTAAGTATTATTACTATTTATATAATAATATTATTATTTTTGATATTAGGCATACTACTTTAACTAAAACTTGGTGTAAATAAAATAAAACATGTGATGTAACATTATTTTATTGGATCTCAAATAATCACATGAATCATAAACCAAACGTTATCTTGACCATTAAACACATAACATGAAATTCAATCCAATGGTGCATAATTCACCCAACAACACCCCTTTTCTCTCTCCTAACCCATAAATCTAACAAACCTTATTCTCTTTCCACCAAATTCCCTCATTCAGCTCCCTCAATTCCGCCCCCTCCCAATCCCTAATTATCTCTTGTTTCTTCATCTTCTTTTCCTTATTCCGCCGCCCCCACCCCACTTCTCCTTATTACGCCGCCTCCACCCCACTTCTCCTCACTTCGCCGCCTCCACCCTACCCTATATGAACAAACAACGGAAAAAAACGGGGAGGGAGTTGAGCTTGGATCTGAAAAATCGACATGGCCACGAAGGGAGTGTTAGACAAAATCTATACAATCGAGCACAAATGAGAAAAAAATTACAATGAATTGAAATATAATATACAACATAAAAATAATAAAGAGAAAACCGTAAATTCATTGTCTTGAGTTTGCTTGAATCCGTGTCGTAACCTCCTTGAATTGTCATCTTGAATTTGCTTGAATCCGAGTCGTGTGTGACACACTCTCCTTAAGACTAATTCGCCCCCTCACTACGAGTGCTCGAGGTCTTCAATGGGCGTTAGTCTCCCAGGATAAAACGGATGAACCGGAACAACTTTGCACTTAAAGTTTTCCGGCGAATCTCACTATGCTTAAACAAAATCACCACTCAAAACTAATCTAGGAGGCCAAAGAAAAAGATGAACAAATTTCAAGAGGAAGGAGGAAGATTGAAGGAAAAATTATCTCTTTCATTTGTGGGTTACACACTTATAGCTCCACCAAAAGTCTCCAATTAAACTTGATTATTATGGGAGCCATTATACTTGCAATCATGGGGAGTCTCTCCACATTTTGTAACTCTTATTGCAAGTAATGATCCCAATTAATCTTTTTACCGTTACTTCAATATTGGGTTAAATTTAAAACATAATTTATAATTTAAACCCACCAATTTTGAGCTATCATATCCTTCTCATCCAATAATAAATTGGACATCTAGATATACCATTTTAATGTTCTCACTAAATTGAACATAAACCCACAATAATCTTTGTCGAACGACAAACGATTCAATTAAGGAAAATACACAATTTCCTTCATAAACAACAAATTTTTCCAACAATCCCCCACATGAAGGAAATTGATGACGAGTTTGGTGATAGAGTTCGGCAGACGAAAACTTGCATACGATAGGTGTGGGAAAAGGCCCATTGAACCTTCGCTCGTACAAGCATATTTACTCTACTCGCAAATCGATAGACGCGATGTCCTTGAATCGTTATGCTTTTTTGTGTAGCCGATCATATGCTTGACACAAGTAACGTCCTAACATAGTTCAATTCTCATAGCTATGTTCATTCATGGCCCCCGAACATACGCACAGTTACGTGAGAAGGTCTAAGAATTGAGCCTCACACAATTCTCCTCGAAGCGGCCCCACTTCTCTCTCACATAGGTGATTTCCTAAAGGCAACCCGTATTACCCCGCTCGAATTTTTGACGCGTAAGAATCATTAAAAGCCATAAGCTTATCCTTGTCCTTTCGGGATGTCACTAATAGGAATGGACTTGGGGTTGATTCCCCGCAAAGGACGCTACAAGTCTTTTAACAGTTAGGTTGTCCCATTGAATCTAGTTCTTGGGATCTCCAGTCATCTAGATTGGATTTTCCGCTGTGTTTAACTTTTAAGAGGCTTACGTCTCATTCCCCTCATCGAACTTTCAACTAACTCTCTATTTAACCCTTTGGTTAACGGATCCGTTTTTCATTTGACATCACATTGTCAAATTAGTTGAGAGTAGTTGTTTAATGGTATTATGTCTTAGACATAAATGTCTAGACTACCATTACACACATTGCTATATGTCTTTTCAATCATAAATTGATTTTAGCAATATACCATCTTGCTAACACAAGCTTTATCCATTTGATAATTGTTAACTCAAATTCATTTAAATTTCAGCTATTCCAAATTGATCATTTCAAAAATTTCAAGAATATCCACCTAATGACTTGTTTAACAACAAGTCTATTAGTTTTCCTTGAATTTGAATCAACAGATCAAATTGACTAGAATTTTCCTTAGTTAACATATCGTTTTTGTATTTAATTAACAAAGTGACGTAGTCACTCTTGTTTAAATCCACACAATCGAACCTTTGATGTCATTATCTTTGTACTTGTCTCAAGTCATACAATGACTTTACAAACTAGCACATTTTCTTCTAGGTTCCATTTCTTGAACCGTTTCAACCACTACAAGAAAAAAGACTTTTTGTGACTGCTAAAAGCCGTCACATATGTACGAAAAGCAGTCACGAAAAGGTAAGGCGACTGGGAAATCAATCGCCATGGCAGTCGCGTAAACCCTTGTCGCAATATCTTAAAGCGACAGGATAAGCAGTCACCTTAGAGACTTATTTTCCGTGACTGCTTTTTGCCGTCACGTAAAGGGTTTTTTTAATTTTATTTATTTAATTAATTAAATCACAAATGCAATCACGTTAGCCAGTATAAGGCGACTGGGTATGCAATCTCGTTAGCTTGTGTAAGGCGACTGAAAATGCAATCACCTTTGCTTAGAGAAGGCGACTGGAAATGCAATCACCTTTGCTTAGAAAAGATGACTGAAAATACAATCACCTTTGCTTAGAGAAAGCGACTTAAAATGCAATCACCTTATCCCGGATGAAAATGACCAAACATGTGATTGTTTTGCCATCACATTAGTTCTTAAATGTTTCATTACAATAATATAATTATTACTACATAATATTATGAATTAATATTGATAAATCCACAAACTTTTCCAAAACTTAATTGAAAACAAACTTTTAATCATTTAAAACTAAATATATTGTCTCAAAATAACATTCATCATTACATTTAACAAACTATTCATGTCTTACTAAACTTGTTCAAGAACCATTCTACCATATTATGTTCAAACATCCACCATCACATTTAACAAACTATGAATGCTATTCCAATCATATCCCTTCCAGATAAAATGATAGGAAGTCCTTGAACTTGGATGGGAGTTGGCTGTACTATTCCTTTGGCTTTCAACCTCTTCGAAACTGGATCCGAGAATCTCATATCTTTAAAATTCTTGATAGGAGGAGGAACAAGAAAAAAAACATTATCCAGAGTGAATTAGGTTGACTCTTGAGTATAAAACTAGTGAAGCAAAAAACTTATCACCAGTTTTTAGACGCTACAATTTGATCGGGAAATACCAATGCTTGAGCATCAACAGAAGAATCCACACGAAGCATGTCCATAATCTGCACAACGAATGTTTGAAGCTCGCTATCCGGATGCATATACTTTAGACGTATGGCCTGAAAGGTTAATGTAAGATTAAGTTAAAAGAAGTACTATTGAGAAGCACGCAGCATAATTGACTATGATGACATGAATTAAGGAAGCTCAAACCAAAGACCTTGCAGAACTAGAGCAAAAATACCATGGTAGTTCTTAAATTGCTTGGAAGTTCTGAGCTATAAAAAAACGACAAGTAATAATATAACAAACTATAACAAAAAATGCAATTGCTTAATTGGCAGCTCTTTTCATCCAGTGATATTTCCATTAGGTAAACATCATGCAATTTGAACAGAGAGACTAATTCAACCATGGCAATCTGAAGCAAGTGACCAATGCAACAAAGATTATCAATTTTGCATGCCAAAAATTGATCTAAAACTATGAAATCCAAACCAAAATGCAAGAATTAGTTAAAAGGGGAGAGATCTATATTAAGAAAATAAACAATTTGGTTGAACCTAGTGGGAAAAATTAACTATTCAGGCTTTAACCCAAGAACTTACATTGCATGTAAGCTACCTGTAAAAAGAACACCCAGGATAATGTTAAACCAATCCGCAAGTCCTTTGACCGTGGTCCGCTGGCTGAAAAGAAAAAAAAGAAATAGTAACAGTTAGAATACACGATAACGGGTAAAGAGAAAGCTGCGCACATGATAAGCCCTGAAAAAGAAATTGGAGACTTTTGTAAATGAAAACAGAAAATAGGACAACATGCCTTAAGGGTCACCAAAAGTAAAAATTGTTTTTCTGGATAGCATATGCAAGCAAAAATTCGAGGAAATGTGACCAAAAATCAAGTAGATTCATTTTATTACAAACAAATGCATATACACCAAACACTCGGTATTCACCAGCAATAGACCAACTGGTATAGTAGATTTAGCTATCACCAGGATATAACTGTAAGGTTCTATCCATGCTGAGGAAATAAAACCAAAAGTGTACAAGACTAAAGCTGTGCTCAATATGCTTAAAAAGAGGAGTTTGTCATTAGCATCTAGGGCAGAAACGATTTCAATATTTTGTTATGCCTTTCTCTCTTCTTTCTTTTCTCTTATTATCTTTCTTTTTGTTTCCTTTTTTGGGTGCGTGTCAACAGGGGGTGGTAAATATGCATAATACATTAAGTTACTATTATATCTCAGTCCTTTGCAGTTGCACGTTAAGAAGCATAGCTATTCCCTTTATTTATGAGTTTATTAGTCTCTACTATTCCTCTTGCTTCTTTGCACTATTTAGTCACAATTTGTTATCATTTTTTTTAGAATCTACCCTCATGTATTTCTATTGTACTACCTTGGGCAAATTCTCTCCTAAATAATGAGATTTTAAGGATGTCCCAACATGGTGGATGTACCTTTCATGAAGGGCAGTGATAAATGTCTTTGCAAACCCCCTTCAAGTTTTTTCGGATTAAACTGGCCTTTCCCCCTTGGTTGAACCTGATAACAATAATGAACTGTGAGAAACAACAAAAACCAGCCTATATCAAACACCGCCAGATGGTTACCTGTGCTTGAGGATTCATACCTAGGGCAAGCACTGCCCCCAAAGCTTCCGCAAAAGCATCCCGAACAGAAGATACAGGATCTTCAAGAGCCTATAAAATGCAGTAATCAACTCAAAGCAATGATCCTGCTCAATTCAAAACAAAATGAGGCAAAAGAAAAGTACCTTGACACAGTAAGAGGCAGAATTCTCAAGCTCTCCAACTCCTAAACCTGGGCCTCCAATATTTGCAAATGCCTTCAGACATCTTGCAGCAGCTATTCTAACGATAAAAGACTTGTCCCCTATACCCTGTAAGAGCAGGTATAGCACAGCATATAGAGAAAAGAAGAAGAAGACAATTGTGAAGGAATTCCTTATGTTGAATAATGAAATGGTACAGATCTATATACACGGTTAAGGCACTAAGTTAGGAAGGGATTGGAGACTTCCTGTACTGTGATTGGTTTACCTAATATACCTAGTCTATCTATATAACCAAGAATATATACAGATAAATATAAAGCCTAATACCCCCCCCTCAAGCGAGACGTCCATAAGGAAGTTGAAGCTTGATGCATAGTGACTGAAACCGAGGTTTAGGTAAGCCTTTGGTGAAGACATCTGCAAGCTGGTCTTCGGAAGTAACAAACTTGAGACGAAGAAATCCCCGTGTAACCAATTCCCTTATAAAGTGATAATCAATCTCGATGTGACGTGTGCGAGCATGAAAGACCGGATTGCGTGCCATATGAATAGCCGAAATATTATCACAATATAAAGACGGGGGCGGAAGAGGTAAACGTAATTCCCGAAATAGAAAAGAAAACCACCGTAGTTCTGCCGTGGTAGTAGCAATGGCGCGGTACTCAGCCTCACAGCTAGAACGAGATACGGTTGTTTGTTTCTTAGATGTCCAAGAAACTAAGTTCGGACCAATGAAGACACAAGCACCAGTGGTTGAACGACGATCATCTGGATCCCCAGCCCAATCAGAATCGGAGTAGGCACATAATGTTAAATCCGGCGAGGCACGAAAAGTGAGGCCCACATCAATCGTGCCTTTGACGAAGCGAAGGATACGTTTGGCTGCCATGAGATGAACAGTACGTGGTTGATGCATATACTGACATACTGATTAACCGAGAAGGCAATATCAGGTCGGGTTAACGTAAGGTGCCCGAAGCCCGCCCACCAGGCTTCGAGGATTCTGTCGCATCGGTAAAGGATCCCGTCATGGCTAGACACGGCCGAGAGTGAGGAGCGCAGGAGTAGTCATAGGTTTACAATCGACATGTGAAACCTATCAAAGTGCAGATCAAGTGCATAACGAAGTTTGTCGAAGGTTTGAGAGTAGGCTGGAGATCGAGTGAAAGCGATCACCCGAGTGAAAAAGCTAAGATCACCCAATCTGCGACTATCAAAGAAGTAATACATATATAATCAATCTGACGTACTCAACATCCCAGTAGAGGATGAACCATTGATGATACAATATCATCTACATACACGAGGACAACAGATGCAAGTGGAACCTTGAGAATGCTCGGATAAACAAAAGAGGAGTCGAGATCGACTATTGAGAAAGCCATGTTGAAGTGCAGAAACCCCGTGTAAGCGCTGGAACCAAGCACGGGGAGCGCTTGAGTCCATAAAGTGCCTTTCTAAGCTTACACACATGAGAAGGAGCTTGGGAGTCAATAAACCCCGGAGGTTGCTTCATATATACTTCTTCTGTATGTAACACCACCATTAAGAAAAAGCATTTCGTACGTCTAGTTGTTTGATATCCCAATGACGCAGTGGGCAATAGCCTAGAACAGTACGAGATCGTAGAAAGAGCTTAACAACGGGACTTGAATGTTTCATCGTAGTCAAGCACACAGCTTTGCTGACTCAAACCGCTTGAGCCACGGTAGCCGAGCTTTATACCAGTTTACCGACGTGGAAATCCATCGGCTTTCGCTTGACTTTATAAATCCAGGCAACCAACTACATTCATGGAAGGGGTGATATGAGACCAAAGACCAAGTGTTATTTTTATGTAGAGCGAAGAGATTTCTTCCTCCATAGCCGCTTGCCAATGTGGATAAGTGGATGCTTGTTCTGAACGTGCGAGGCTCAAACGTGTAAGAGAGTCTTTACTGTACCGCCTTAGAAAACTCTCGGGCAATGAATACTGGCAGAGGTTGCACGAAGTAGACTAGCAACCGATCTCATGCGAAGCAGGAGTGCAGAGTAGAGGAATCCGCTCAAGGAGTTATTAGATAAATGCCGGAACTGTTAGCGGAGCCGAACACACTCGCAGATGGGACGGCGATGTTGTTCTTTACAGTGTTTGGATAAGCGATGGATCGAGAATGTCACAACAACAGCGAGAAAGCTGGGTCAAGTGGACGAGCACATCGGCATGGCCTGGGCTGTAGAACAGCAGGCGACCCAAGAGTGTTCATTGGAGCAGTGGGGACAGTGAGGTATGTGCCGTTGGGCTATATGGACATGTGAGCGAGTCCATCGCCGGATTTGTTTCGAGCTTGAGGAGCAAATAATTCTTCCAATATCAAGTAGCGCGTTGCCTCGAATTCTCTTGACTAGAACCATGAGATCTAGGCAAGTGGGGTTCCGTAATTCGCGTGAAACCATCGTACTCCTAGCTGAAGAATTATTTCAGTCTTTGCTAGATTGCCATGGAAAATGAAGCTGCATCAAAATACCACATGGCGAGAAATATAAACTTTGTTATTTCGTAAATCCATACATCTGTAGCCTTTTCGCAAATTATCATATCCGAGAAAAATACAATGTATTGACTTTGGCATAAGTTTATGAGCATTAGTAGGTACTCACATGTGGAAAGCATGAACACCCAAATACTTTTAAAGTGCGATAGTCCCGGAGTTTACGCAGCAATAATCGTTCATACGTGAGATACAAATTTATGTTGTGGCATGGGCAACCGGGGTTAATGAGATAAAC
>JAFEMH010008113.1:0-63405 GCA_022495995.1 Adenophora triphylla var. japonica | reverse complement strand
TATATATATAATACTATATAATATAATATATATATATATATATATATATATATATATAATACTATAATATATATATAATATATATATATAAATATATTATATATTGTTGCAACATACACTACTATGCTATATATTATATATTATATATACATGTAATACATGCATGTATATAATATAATATATATAATTCCTAAAATTTGAAATTTGAATTTCAAATTTAAAAATTTCAAGGTTAAGGCTAGTTAGTTAGGCGGTTATAACCGCCGGTTAGTTAAACGGTTATAAACCAGCCTTGTTGCCGGTTTTGAAAAACCTTAACTCTTAATCCTAACCGTGTAACCGCCGGTTTCCTAGCAGGCAGCACTGTTAAGGCTATTGAAGGTTGATCAAGATACACACACGGTTACGGTTATTAACCTCCGGTTAGCCGATTTCTGCTAGGGATTTTGGACACTGTCTCTAATATGGCATCACTATCAAATAAGTCTCTGGTAGAAGAAGCTGGTCTTTTTTAAAGGATTTTGGAATTTTGAATTGCTCCTCCCTGTTTTTTTCTTTTCTTTTTCTTTTTTCTTTTTCTTTTACCAAGCGATTCATAATTGGTAATAATATCCTTTTTATTAGTAAAAGAGTGGTTATGATTGATTTACTGTTGCTTTTAGATTTTTTCATAGATTTTAAAAAGATAATTATTATACCAATTTAATAATAAAGGATCAAATCAGTTTCTTATTTAATGTTTTTCTTTTTTTACATTACTTCATATAACAACTAACTTAATTAAACAAGCAAGTCTCAACACGGGTTAAAATAGAAATTTGAATAATTTTGACACAAAAACGTGAGAATTATCTTCCCAATCAAATACTCCTCCGTCCCGCCGATAACTTCACTTTTTGTCATTTTGGGCGGCCCCATCAAAAATGCCGTTTGTATGCCCCATTCACCTTTCCTCTTTTGGCAAAGAGAACGATCTTTACTATTCCCTCCACTGGCATTCTCTCATCCTACATTATTTTCAACTATCAATTCACAACACCAATATATAATTTATCATTCTCCTCTCCACCTATTCTCTCTCTCTCTCCTATTTTCAAATTACACTCTACAACATTTTTTCTTCCCACCCACTTTCTTAATTTGTATCAGGCTTTGTTTAAAAGAATTTAAGAATTGGCCGCCGTGGACTGGGAGTGAGTATATTATTCAAAACGACAATTATCTTTGTACCGTTAAGTGAGTACGATCATGACTGATCCCCAGCTACTCAGATCAATTAATGTCAACAATTAATTCAAAAATAGAAATATACTGTATGCTACATAATCTTAACGAGGAAGAAGCAAAATCTCGGACCCAGACCCCAAACTCTCTATAGTATAGACCACGCTAAAGGGCTCGAAATTTTGGTTGAATTTAGGGCTCCCAAATTTCCGCAAATCCAATTGTCAAAGTCCAAATTTCAATCTTTTAATTAATAAAATTTTACTACAATTGAAAATGAGACGGAGAAGTATTGTGGGGTGAAACGAATTGCAAAAACTTGGAGAATTTGAACTCAAGCATTTTCGCTTACTTCAAGCAAGTAACGAGTTTAACATAGTTTTTTTTTAATATCATAAATATTAAAATAAAATCGGAAGCAAATTCTAAACCCGTTACAATCGTACAGAAGAAGTTTTTAAACGAACAAATTTATAAACTTGTCATACTTCACATAGCTAAAGCTTCATAAAAATGGTGATTCCGATCAATAGTTTGAAATATTTGTTATTTTGATATTTATTAATTTTAAAAGAAATTATTTGAGAAAAGTTTGCAGTATATAGCCACCATACGCGGGTCCATGCTATGCACGTGAGAAATCAGCATGTACACAAAATGATCAACAATTTTTAAACTGTATGATTTTGAATTCAAAATAAAAGATGTTAGACCGTTTGACTTTTCACCGTTAAAAGGTCGTATACACGCATGCATGTGACCAGGCCATTTTTTAGGGATATTTCAGGTTGTTTGTTCCCCATTTAAATTCAAAGGTTTAAATTGTTTTTAGAATAGGTCCTGATTTATTGATTTTTTTTTTTCTTCTCCAATAAGTGAAGGAGTAAAAGTGTACATTTTAGTTTACTTATATTTTTAATTTTATATTTAAACTCATAAATATTAATTTTTAATAAAACTTTCCCGAAATCACCCTCCAAAACTAGCTAATATATGCAATTTCGCCACAACCACCAGGTTCGGTGGCTGGACATACGAAAATTAAGAAAGGGGATCAAGATTATTTGAAGTAAAGGATTGAAGATGGGGAGGTTCCTGTGGGCCGCGCGCCTGCTTTTTTTTTTTTCTTCCTATTTTTTCCACATGCAATACAACTGGCTAGTGCGATTAAAATAATCTAAGCAAAGACAAACTAACTACATTACCTTTTTTTTGTACATAATGTCATAAAATTACCTCTGATATTGCACGAACCAATCATCCGAATGAGGCACGATCAAGAAACACACTAGTCCTTTTGGCTTCGAAAAGATTTCCAATGGAGATGGCATTATATATTAACGTAGAATGCCGCATGACCGCTTCACCTGCTAATGCGGGGTGATAACATTTCCAATCATTCTGTCGTTTTGTTTAGTGCCGTAATGCATACAATTCTTTAATTTTCTCTCTTTTGCTATTCTAATTCTTTTGAATTTGAAGGTTTTATTTATACTATTTATGATACGACGTCGTTTAACGTTAAAAAAATAGACAAAGCATAGGCCAATCGCACCTACTTGCACCTACTTAGGGTTTGCCAGTGACTCAAGATCACCACACCGCCAAAACCACCGGAACCAAACTCAACACCAAACATCACCATCAAAATCACAATATACTAATTTGCACACCAAAGCGTTAAAAAATCAACACCAAAATTTTGTATGATTGACTCAAAATTCAAAATCCAAGAATAGCTAGGTTAAATACGCCCCAAATGAATAGAGTCAGAATTGAACCACAAACTTAGTTAGAATCAAAATGGCAAGAGGCTTTGAGGCTTTGAAGTATTTATTGACTGAATTTGAGGAGCACCAATCGCCGGAATTTTCTATGCACTTTTTTCTTTAATTAACGTGACTTAAGAACAGCCAAAACTTGTGTCCAAGCGGCATATTGAGTAGGTTTAAGTTTTTCTGCCGTGTATAAGTGTTGAATTCAATATCTATGCGGATTAATATTGATATTAAGCGGTTTGAAATTTCAAACAGCATGAGAAGGAATAAAAAATAAAGTGCTAAATGCTAAGCAGTTGGTAGCCACTCCATATATATATAGATGTTGTGTGTTGAACAGTTGAAGTCTCCGGAAGCTACTAATTACTTTTCTAAAAGAAAACTGCGTAGCTTAGTTTAAAGTATCTCTATGCATTCAATCATATAACGCTTCACTTTAAAATATAATACTTCTGAAAAATTGATTTTTATGATTAATTTAATTGGACTTTTGACCATAATTTTATAAAAATACAATTATTCTTAATAAATTCTAAAAATGGTTATTAATTTAACATTATTGATATCATCAATCAAAATTTTAAAATTGTACAGAAATAATTAGATTTACGTAATTATGATCAAAATTTAATTAAATTATACTGTGATTGACTTTTGATCAAGTGGGCGCAATATCTCCAAATTTAATTGTCTAACCCGACTAAAATTTTAATTAAATATTAATATCAATTTTAAAGACTTTTTTTACATGAAGTGGAGAAAAAGTGTACTAAATTTTATTTTATCTCTTTTTATTTAATGAAAACAATTTTGCTTCACTTTAATTTATATAGTCAAAATTTCAGACGTGAATTCCGATGAATATTCAAACAGTTAGTTTGAGTAATTCAGAAATCAGTGTTCAGACGCTACCTATTATCAGTTAAGCCAAATTTAAACATGAAATCAGATTTCAGCACTTAACACTTAAAAAAATCAAACGCCATCTTATCTTATGATTAATATTAACTAGTTTAACCCCCGTGCGATACACGGACAGTTAATAACGAATAACTGATTGAAAATTAAACGAATACAAAAGAAAATCGAGATGTTTGTAGATATTATAAAAAAAAAAAGCTTTGAAAAATATATTGTCAGTAAAAATATCAGATTGAAGGTCATTAAAATAAATATAGTGTTAAATCCGTGCGATGCACGGGTAGTTATTAATGCTTAAAAAGACGAAAATTAAATAAAATGACTATATGGGACAAACAGTTTTATATATTGTGAAACACATCTTTAAAAGACAACTTTATCAGTACAAATG
Source organism: Adenophora triphylla var. japonica (assembly GCA_022495995.1). Lineage (NCBI taxonomy): Eukaryota > Viridiplantae > Streptophyta > Magnoliopsida > Asterales > Campanulaceae > Adenophora > Adenophora triphylla. The sequence continues at coordinate 59,091 of JAFEMH010008113.1, read as the reverse complement.
TCGAAAGAGGAAGGAAGTGCATCATTACATATCAATATGTTCGGACCATTGAAAATGTGAAATTTCGATAATGCAAAATATAATTGAGAATAGCAAAATACATAGTATCTATTAGAAAAAAAATCAACAAAACATAAATATCTACCTTGACTTTTATTAATAAGCATAACATAAGAGGAAAACAATAATAAAAATATCGTGAAATGAAAAATAAATTATAATACAATTTAAAATATTTATTACAGACAATTATGAGACATTAAATAATGAATAAGTGATTCACCCATTAATTAAATACAAACCCAAATCCAAATTCATAATCCCCTATATGACCAATCCATAAATTCTCTCCTCTATCAATTATTTTAATTCATCTTCATATATATATATTTTTTAAAAATTATTAGACATACATACACATAAACAAATTAAAGTAATACATAATAATATCGGAAATTTTATAAATAACAAAAATTAACAAATAACTTTAAAAATTGAATATTATTATTGTGTATTAGTTTTGTAAAATAAATCTAAATTTTGAAATAAACATTTTACAAATATAAATTATATATAAATTATATATATATATAAATATATATATATATATATATATATATATATATATATATATATATATATATATATATATATATATATATGAACAGAGCCAACAACGCAAGGGAGTAAATTGACCCTCCTCCCCCGTTAAACTCTACATATATCCCATTATTTTGTTATTATTATTTCAACCGATATCCCATTTCATTTAATGTATACAACAAATAATACTTCGAGAATAAGCTTCAGAGTTACCAAAACCGCATGATCAAAAGACGAAAATTAAAAATAAAACAAAGCGAAAAACGAATTGTTTTATATATTGTGAAAATTTTCTTGAATAATATATTGTTAGTACAAACATCAAAGTGGTCAAGTATTATCATCATTATATATATCAATATTTAAAATCATTTACCTTTGAAATAAATTGTTAGATATATCGAACAAAAAAAAAAAAAAAAAAACAAACCCAATCCCACTTATTAAATAGAAACCAAAGTCCACATTCATCACACTCCCCATATATATATATATATATATATATATATTATATTAAATAACCCTATATACTTTATAAATACACAATGATTTTGTTTAAAAAATTCAACACCATCCCAACTCATCGTCCTATACCCAACCACTTTTACTTTATTTTAGATTCTTTATACATAGTATCTATTAGAAAAAAAAAAACCAACAAAAGATAAATATCTACCATGACTTTTATTAATAGGCATGACATAAGAGGAAAACAATAATAAAAATATCCTGAAATGAAAAATAAAGTATCATACACTTTAAAATGTTTATTACAGACAATTATGAGACATTAAATAATGAATAAGTGATTCACCCATTAATTAAATACAAACCCAAATCCAAATTCATCATCCCCTATATGACCAATCCATAAATTCTCTCCTCTATCAATTATTTTAATTCATCTTCATATTTTTTTTTAAAATTATTAGACATACATACAAATAAACAAATTAAAGTAATACATAATAATATCGGGAATTTTATAGATAACGAAAATTAACAAATAAATTTAAAAAATGATTATTATTATTGTGTATTAGTTTTGTAAAATAAATCTAAATTTTGAAATAAACATTTTACAAATATAAATTATATATAAATTCTCTCATTTATCAAAGTGGTCAGTATTATCAGCATTACATATCAATTTGACGTGCATCTAATTTTAATAATCTATTCTTTAATATAAAAATGTGCCAAATATGAATGGCTTGCGGCCGCAGCAAATCTAATATCTCTACAATTGGCCCCATGGCCGTTGGTAACATTATGATTTTTTTTTATTTTTGATACCCTGGTTCTCAGTTTCGCCGAACTAATTTTGAACCACCAGCTACACATATTCAAATAAAATCGGGAACCGATGAAACCGGCGAGAATCGGGAACCGCCGAAATCGGGAACCGAACGTAACCGGGAACCGGATTGAAACGGTTCGGATACGAATCCACCGTATTGGGACTCGAGGAACCGGCGGTTCCGAAACCGAAACCGGCGATTGATCAAGGTAAGTTAAATGTAATATTTAGCATTTATTTAGTATTTGTACTTGTAGTGTAGTGTTGTTTTATTTAAATTAGACTAGACTTTAGATAAATGTTGTAATATAGACTATAGAGGTATATGCTCCTTTTGTCTACCCTTGAATTATAAAAGGGAAAGACTTGGTCGTCCCCCTCATTGTAATATTTTCAATTATATTAATAAAATTATAAGGGTGCCGCCTTTTTTTTTTCCTAAAAATATTGTTAGAATTTTTATTCTATCTTTAATAATATACTACCCAAATTTTGTCCACTTCTCATTATTTCAAAAAACATACACCCCAAGTGAAAAAAAAAAAAAACAGATTAGTTAGCGTCTTTACTGTCTTAAGAGGTTTGGATTAAAAAAAAAAAAAAAGTTCGATGGTGATGGAACCGGTGGAACCGTTGGAACCGGAATCGGAATCGGCGGATATAACTGGGAACCAGATTAATATGGTTCGAATACGGTTCCGGCTATTTGGGAATCGGGAACCGAAACCGTTTGGACATGTCTACCACCAGCTACCGGCCCCTCAGTGACTGGCGGAGGTAAATCGCGGGATATGCCCGAGGTAGTCAGGGTGGCAGCACCCCTTATACTCCTGTCCCTTAGGGAGCCCTTCTACAAGGCATTTACACCACTCTTACATCACCAATTAATTGGCTACTCCAGCTACTCCTGCTAAGATTTGAATTTCTCATGCTGAGGTTGCAAGCCCAGCAATGGTGATCTGTGAGCACCCCAACCCGGGACCTAACACGTGTCCCGAGCTAAGGGAGCTCAAACTAAGAAAAACCATCTCAATTTTTAAAACATTTATTTGCCTTTAAAAGAAAACCACCTTTCAAACTTACAATTTTAAAATCAATTAGTAATATCTCTACTTAGAGGAAATCCAACCATAACTTTAATAAACCGATATCTAATCAAATACATTGGAAACCTTAATTTACATCTGTTTAACAAAAGGGTTTTCCATACAAAATATAAAAGAGGAATACTTATCAAATACTCCTAACAGACCACTCCTATACTTAACTTGTCAAGCCCCAAAAGCAAAGTCCACAATGATACCCCGCCACCGATTCGGGTCACCCGCCTCGGAATCTAAAACAAGAAAGGGAGAGGGGTGAGAATAAATCTCAATGAGCTATTATGGATGCAAAGAAGATGCCATACAAGATGCAACACGTAGCATGGCAACACTTAACACATTATGAAAGCAGTAAACACCTTACGTTACCTCATTTTACCTTTTCCCGTCTGAACAATAAGTCGTACAACGTTGGGAGTAAAACTCCACTCTTTGGTGAACCGCCTCTACGCACATTCACCGCTTATAGGTCTCATACCCCGTAGATCCATATAAGAAAAACAGGATACATATATGACCCCTATATTTAGAGTATCATATACTATCATCGCCATCGCAGAGCCGTTGGCTTCATACAGAGCATTCCCGGTTTCTCCTAATCGCAGCCAGCATGTAAAGGCTACTTATCACTCAAGACTGAGGCCGCACAACCCCACCCCGTGGCCACAGAGTGGGGAAGGGTCACCGGTATGATGTACCTTCAATCACTTATTGAACAAATCAATAATTGATTGGCATCCATCATACCCACCCGAACATATACACATTCAAGCACATAATAGATACTTGAATTATAATCCACAAAATGGGATAATCATATAATCAACATGGTAATGTATACTCATGCAAATCAATACCATAGTGCAACAATTTATGTAATGCACAATGCATAATATCATCCATGCATATGAACTAAATTGAGGTACAATATAACCACATAATCCACACCGGAATACAAAATAAGCATGTACCAATTAATCCACACCGGGATACAAAATAAGCATGTACCAATTAATCCACACCGGGATACAAAATAAGCATGTACCAATTAATCCACACCGGGATACAACACAACAACATACTCATCTTCCATTAACGAAATAGTGAAACTTATGGTTCTACGCTATTTCTAACTAATCACCAAGGATAGGGGAACAAGTAAGGTCATCAAGTACCTTAAACCAATCCTACGAAGTCATTACTTAACCTTGAATGAGCTTAATGAAAGTGCAAGAGCTACTTCCCAAGTTCTAGCCATATTGGTGAAGTACGCATAAATCTTAATAACCAATTTCAGAACACATTCTATATTACCAAGTCTCTATAAGAATTTGTGCTAATTTAACTAGTTGGAGTTGCATTCTTAAGTGGCCCCAAAGTTCTACTTGAGTCTAGGTTAAAAGGAGTGAATCCTATCCGAATTGGATTAGGTCCTATCAATTTATAATGGTTAGAGATTATTCCCGAGGTCATTAGCAAAATCAAAGAAAAGAGAAGAAGCTGGGAAGATTCGTGACATGGGCGACCGCCATGTCACTGGGCGACCGCCAAGTGCAGTTACAAGAAGAGCCCACATTCGCCGCCTTGGGCGGCCGCTCGCCCCTATGGGCGACCGCCCATGGCCCCTTTCAAGACACATACGAATTTCCAACTTAATTTTCTTAGCGTATTTCCTTTTTAATCTTTCCAAATTTCATGAATACAAAAGGGGTTCTCAAACCTTACATAACTCAACTTCAATCATCTAACCCAAATAAATATAAATCTAGATTACCCACCACAAGAATTTCAACCCATCTCATTAACATTTTTCAAGTTAAACTCTCTTAACCCAACCAAACACATTTTCTTATACTATTGATCAACTTCTATGAACCAAAACCTCATTCTCCAATATTAACCAAATTTCCTAAACCCTAAGAAGATTTCAATTCATCAAACCATTAAAATACAACAACAATAACAACATATTTCATGAGCATTCAAAGAAGGGAAAATCATAATAACTCACTTTTGGATTTTATAAGGAAATGTTGATCTTTCTAGCTAGATGAACTCCCAAGATGATCCAACTCCAAAGGTGCTCCTAAACTTGAGTTTGGTGGAAGATTTGCTTGGCTTCAAGAATGGAGCTTGAAAGCTTCCATGGAGGATCTTCAATGGTTTCTCTAGGAGGAAGTATGAACAAAATGAAGAAGGAGGAAGAAGAGTGAGGAGTAAGAGGGAGTAGGGGAAAAAGGTGAGGAGGATGATGAAGGGGGGCCGGATGGAGGGTGTGGGGAGAGGAGAGGGGGACACTTGGAGGCCTTGGAAGAGTTTTAAACATTTGGCCCCTCCCTCCTAATAATAAGAAAGCCCCACCACAAGGTAAATAAACCATTTATAAATCAAGCCTTCCCATTTTAAAATAAATTGACTCCTTTAATAATTAAAGACTTCCCACAATTAATTTAAATCCTCATTTCTAATTCATTATTCCACACATTTTAACTTCATCATACACATTATTTATTTTCTATTTTTATTTTCCTTTAAGAGGCTTTAGGTACTTTCTCTAGAAATCCTAAGGTCCTAGAAATCCTTCCAACCATCTTATCATAAATTAAGAAATTAAAACATAATTGTTCACATAAAGATAACATAAATATTAAAAGCATACAATATAATATTTAAAATTAGTGCCCGGGGTTGGGGTCGCTACACTCACTCCCCCTTAAAGAAAATTCGTCCCGAATTTGACTGTCACTTACCCTAAGGTTCAAAAAGCAAAGATTACCTTTCACACATTCTAACTTAACATTTTTAATGAGATTTCTCAAAGGCATGATTCCACTATACATTCTCATAACCCGAGTACTCTAGGACTTCACTTCCCAATTAGTCTCTTCAATTCTATGATTTTTCCAAGATTTTCCAATTTCATAAGTAATGTGATACTACAACTTAATATTCCGAGAATACTATACCATCATCACTAACCCGAAATTTCACGACCTCAAAGAAAGTATATTCAAATAAAAGTATTACATCTTATGTCTCCCAATACATTACGATATCACATTTAAACTTCAAATACTCTCTAAGCTGCCCCAAATCGGTCTATAAGTCGACTCACCAACATTTCCTAAAACTTCAAATGGATTAACAAACTTTGGCGCTAAATTACCTTAGACCTTGCTTCCCCAATTTCATCCCAACAAATTAGAGATCGATATTTTCTTTCCTAACAACGTCTCATACGGTTTTATCTTACTGTTAAAATGATAACTGATATTATACACACCCAACCACTGGTAATCATATTTCCTATCGACTACAAAAATCCTTCAACTCTTAGGATCGGTAACCATCCCCGATAGAGAACTTCAAAAGATAAGATTCCGTTTAAATCACACAAACAATTGTAACCGCTCTCGAACAATGATAAGAAATTTCCGCTCTATCTAAGTTAACTTCCTCGAAACATACGCTATCACTTCCCATTTTGCATAACACTACGCCCTGATCTTCCTTTAATACACACTTAAAATTTCACAAGATTCTCACATTCACTAGGTAAGGTAAGAGCCAACCTATTTTTCCATTACTAACACTATGATTCATCCTCATCACAACCTACACCATTTATACGCCCTTTAGATTCAACCAAAGTAATGACTTTACAATTCTTAAGGGTTCATTAAATTTCTTAGGTAGTACTTGCTAACTCAAAGATCACGGACTCAACCTCACAAGATCCTTGGCAACACCCGAGTTTAAGACTATAGAACCCAAAATTTGTAATCCTCTCGAGCTAACTCATACTAGCTAAACTTTGCATACAGGGACTCCTCACAAGGTATCATTAACCCAACTCTCAAATTATTTTTACAATCTTCTCGAAACTTTAATTAACAAAGATATCATCAATTCTAATTACCCTAAAGCCATCAAAATAAGAATTACAATTCTGCTTATCCTACTCAGAACCAACACAACAAAATATACCAACGAAAGCACATTTAACATTTACTCGCAACTAGCACATAAAATTTTGGAAAAGACTCCCTAAGCAAGTCTAGCATATACCAATTACTCTTCACATCTTAATTCAAAACTTTCACCCTAAACACCCTCAAAACATCAGAATCTCACATTTAAGGTTCACTTATAACAATTACCAATATAAGCAATTTAGGCATGGAAAAAGGAGACTCACCTATTAGGATAGTCTATCATTATACAACAACTACTTAACCCTCCAGGTCAAGTATATCTAAGAATCGTAAAATAATAACTATACCAATTCAACTGGCAATACATGCTCAGCCATAACCACATAACCATCGTGGTAAACCAAAGAAGGTTCGAGGTATTCTCTCATAAGAGCAGAATCCTCTAACAATAAAACAAATTCTCAACAATGTATGTCACATGTAAGCAAAATGTGATGCCAATTATAAATGATATGCAACAGGATCTATAAAGTATGACCCCTACTTCTGAGACAGGAAAATATACCTCTAGTGACCTCTGGGGGGATCCATCTCTCTTGGACCTAAAACACACACTTGACCTTGGACCTTCTCTTTTGGTTTCCCTTCCTTATCTCTTTTGATACCACCTCTTTGAACCTTTGGACCGGCACCCGAAGCTAACCTCGACGAAATGCGTGACAATTTTTCTTGTAGTGCCCTCCCCGCTCCTCCACAATTCAAACATTTCCCTTGCTTACTCCAACACTGTCTTCGGTGTGACCCATCTTCTTGCAATATTTACACATCATCCCATACCGTTTGGGTACCGGCCTAGACGAAGAAGCTACCACAAGTTTCTCTCTCATCCTTCCCGAAGTTAAAGCCCTGGCCGATCTCCAATCTCACCTTCCAATTTCCCACTATTTTCCTCAATATTTTTCTCGATCTTATAAGCTCTCTCTAAGGTCAGTTCGATAATTGGTGAAGCTATCAATCCCAAATTTCTTCCTAAACTCGAGTCCTCAAACCTTTTATAAACCTATGAACTCTTTTCGCTTCATACGATACCAAATGAGGGCAACTTCTAGCTAATTCCTCAAACCCGATTACATACCGATTCACCGTCATGATCCCTTGTTCTAGTCCTAAGAATTCGATCTCCTTCTTGTCCCTTGTAACCATCGAAACGAAATAATCCTCGAAATGTTTGGTGAAATTATCCCAAGTCTGGGGCGTATGATCCCGCTCCCAACTTCCCTTCAATATTTGTCACCACCGATCGCCTAAACCTTCAAGTTTGAACACGGCATACCTAACTTTCTCCTTGTTGGGACTTTCTATAACCTCGAAAATCCTATTCATTTCTGCTAACCATTCTTCTGCCTTTAACGGGTTCGGACCTCCGTTAAAGCTCGGTGGGTTCATCTTCACAAATCTTTCCAATCCATCACTTCGACATCCTTCAAGTTGATTCGAAACTGATCCTCTCGTCTCCATACCTTGTACAAACTCCCTGAATAATTTCATCATCTCTTCATTCTGAATTCCACCTATACCCATATCTACTTCCTTTCCTAGCACCTTTCGCTGATCATCCTTGCTTCCGGCCATTAGAACGAACTCCTGCATAAAACACTCGACGTCAATTACCACACATTCCCCCTTAGTTTAGACATCTACCCTTGACCTCTAAACTAAGCTCGATATTAACCGTGAGCACCCCAACCCGGACCTAACACGTGTCCCGAGCTAAGGGAGCTCAAACTAAGAAAACCATCTCAATTTTTAAAACATTTATTTGCCTTTAAAAGAAAACCACCTTTCAAACTTACAATTTTAAAATCAATTAGTAATATCTCTACTTAGAGGAAATCCAACCATAACTTTAATAAACCGATATCTAATCAAATACATTGGAAACCTTAATTTACATCTGTTTAACAAAAGGGTTTTCCATACAAAATATAAAAGAGGAATACTTATCAAATACTCCTAACAGACCACTCCTATACTTAACTTGTCAAGCCCCAAAAGCAAAGTCCACAATGATACTCCCGCCTCACCGATTCGGGTCACCCGCCTCGGAATCTAAAACAAGAAAGGGAGAGGGGTGAGAATAAATCTCAATGAGCTATTATGGATGCAAAGAAGATGCCATACAAGATGCAACACGTAGCATGGCAACACTTAACACATTATGAAAGCAAGAAACACCTTACGTTACCTCATTTTACCTTTTCCCGTCTCGAACAATAAGTCGTACAACGCTTGGGAGTAAAACTCACTCTTCGTGAACCGCCCTACGCACATTCACCGCTTATAGTCTCATACCCGTAGATCCATATAAGAAAAACAGGATACATATATGACCCCTATATTTAGAGTATCATATACTATCATCGCCATCCGCAGAGAGCCGTTGGCTTCATACGAGCATTCCCTGCTTTCTCCTAATCGCAGCAGTATGTAAAGGCTACTTATCACTCAAGACAATAGCCGCACAACCCCCACCCTGTGGCCACAGAGTGGGGAAGGGTCACCGGTATGATGTACCTTCAATCACTTATTGAACAAATCAATAATTGATTGGCATCCATCATACCCACCCGAACATATACACATTCAAGCACATAATAGATACTTGAATTATAATCCACAAAATGGGATAATCATATAATCAACATGGTAATGTATACTCATGCAAATCAATACCATAGTGCAACAATTTATGTAATGCACAATGCATAATATCATCCATGCATACGAACTAAATTGAGGTACAATATAACCACATAATCCACACCGAATACAAAATAAGCATGTACCAATTAATCCACACCGGGATACAAAATAAGCATGTACCAATTAATCCACACCGGGATACAAAATAAGCATGTACCAATTAATCCACACCGGGATACAACACAACAACATACTCATCTTCCATTAACGAAATAGTGAAACTTATGGTTCTACGCTATTTCTAACTAATCACCAAGGATAGGGGAACAAGTAAGGTCATCAAGTACCTTAAACCAATCCTACGAAGTCATTACTTAACCTTGAATGAGCTTAATGAAAGTGCAAGAGCTACTTCCCAAGTTCTAGCCATATTGGTGAAGTACGCATAAATCTTAATAACCAATTTCAGAACACATTCTATATTACCAAGTCTCTATAAGAATTTGTGCTAATTTAACTAGTTGGAGTTGCATTCTTAAGTGGCCCCAAAGTTCTACTTGAGTCTAGGTTAAAAGGAGTGAATCCTATCCGAATTGGATTAGGTCCTATCAATTTATAATGGTTAGAGATTATTCCCCGAGGTCATTAGCAAAAATCAGCAAAAGAGAAGAACTGGGGAAGATCTGGTGACATGGGCGACCACATGTCACTGGGCGACCGCCCAAGTGAGTTACAAGAAGAGCCCACATTCCCGCCGCTCGGGCGGCCGCTCAGCCCCTATGGGCGACCGCCCATGGCCCCTTTCAGCACACATACGAATTTCCAACTTAATTTTCTTAGTGTATTTCCTTTTTAATCTTTCCAAATTTCATGAATACAAAAGGGGTTCTCAAACCTTACATAACTCAACTTCAATCATCTAACCCAAATAAATATAAATCTAGATTACCCACCACAAGAATTTCAACCCATCTCATTAACATTTTTCAAGTTAAACTCTCTTAACCCAACCAAACACATTTTCTTATACTATTGATCAACTTCTATGAACCAAAACCTCATTCTCCAATATTAACCAAATTTCCCTAAACCCTAAGAAGATTTCAATTCATCAAACCATTAAAATACAACAACAATAACAACATATTTCATGAGCATTCAAAGAAGGGAAAATCATAATAACTCACTTTTGGATTTTATAAGGAAATGTTGATCTTTCTAGCTAGATGAACTCCCCAAGATGATCCAACTCCAAAGGTGCTCCTAAACTTGAGTTTGGTGGAAGATTTGCTTGGCTTCAAGAATGGAGCTTGAAAGCTTCCATGGAGGATCTTCAATGGTTTCTCTAGGAGGAAGTATGAACAAAATGAAGAAGGAGGAAGAAGAGTGAGGAGTAAGAGGGAGTAGGGGAAAAAGGTGAGGAGGATGATGAAGGGGGGGGGGCCGGATGGAGGGGTGTGGGGGAGAGGAGAGGGGGACACTTGGAGGCCTTGGAAGAGTTTTAAACATTTGGCCCCTCCCTCCTAATAATAAGAAAGCCCCACCACAAGGTAAATAAACCATTTATAAATCAAGCCTTCCCATTTTAAAATAAATTGACTCCTTTAATAATTAAAGACTTCCCACAATTAATTTAAATCCTCATTTCTAATTCATTATTCCACACATTTTAACTTCATCATACACATTATTTATTTTCTATTTTTATTTTCCTTTAAGAGGCTTTAGGTACTTTCTCTAGAAATCCTAAGGTCCTAGAAATCCTTCCAACCATCTTATCATAAATTAAGAAATTAAAACATAATTGTTCACATAAAGATAACATAAATATTAAAAGCATACAATATAATATTTAAAATTAGTGCCCGGGGTTGGGGTCGCTACATGATCATTCTTGAATGATCATTTTTATTTCAAAATTTGTGACATTTTTTCATAATTCTTTTTATCTCTAAGTATACTTTTTCAATGTTTTGTAATAAATCATTTTACGCAAAACTAAAATTTTGAAAGTGAATTACAAGAATGATTATGATTCTTTTTCTATTACATATCAACATTTTCAGCATGATCCTTAAATTCAAAATACTACTTCCTCTGTCGCATTTCAAGGACCTAGGGTAATATTTCACGATTTTAAAGATTTTTTTAAAAAACTGAATAAAGAATCACAATATTTTGGGGGAAACTAGTTTCTCCCTAAGTTATAAAAAGTCCTGTTTTTTTAAACTGCTCTTATATTCGTCAAATATTTGCAAGTTGAAAAAAATTGGACTTTTTATAATTTATGGAGAAACTGATTTCTCCCAAAACTTACTCATAAAGAATTGCAAGTGGGTAGAAGATTAGAGGAGAGGGAATGTAAAAGTTAAAATATTTATGATAAAACCTATTTTTTGATTGATTTTTTTTGTAAATATGTTAATATTATAAAGGAATAATGAATGATTTTTTTGTAAATATATTTACATTATAAGGTTATAAATGTCTGAAACACTGTTCAAATTTTGCTATTTATGGAATGAGACTCTTAGCCTAAAACGGACTAAAAGAAAAAGTAAGACTCTTGAAGTTGAAGTGGGACCGAGGGAGTAATTTATTTTGATACGGAACGAGTATTTAGTACAACTTCATACTATACATAATATTTTGATGTACTAAAAAATAAAATTTAAAAAATGAATAGCAAAAATCCCCTTTACAAAAATACACAAAACTTTACACCAAATTGAACTTTAACCAACCAGCAAAGCTAGCCATCAAAAACCACTCACTGAGCTACAATTATTCACCAACATCCATGATTTAATAACACAAATGAAATGAAATAATAATAAAAAAAATGTAACATGATTGATCAAGAAACTGCTAATCTATTTCTGTTGCCATTCAACAAACAAAACCTGGAGGGGTTCTGCTGAAAATTTCGTCTCCTTTGAAGATGATGACAAGAAGGCTTTATGATCTGAAGGAGAAATTCCTTTATGGAACATGCTTTGTAATTCGACAATGCCCGGCTACTTGAACGGCTACTGCTTGATGATCGTCGGAGTTTTTTCCGGTGGAAACTGCATCGGAAGGAGCCCGGGTGGGTGGTCGGAGAACACAAACATGTACGAGATGGTGCGTGTTGCTTCGGACTTGAAGGTTGATTTTTTGTAGCCATGGATGGAAAGATCTGAAGATTGGTATTAAGGAAGAAAGTTGAGAGTTGGAATTCTCACTTGTTTTGCTAGGCAAACCATTGGGGTATTGTGTTGAGGCTTTATTTATATTTTATAGAGCTTTTGTTGTGGTTTAATTACATTAATGCCCCTCGTTTGACTTGGTCAACATATTTGTCTAATCTTGACTTAGCAGAGGATTCAACGTGTCTTAATTTCTTCTCTTTCCAAGAAAGTTCTTTAAATTAAAATTGGGTAAAAAATAAAAATAGCTCTGAAAAAATGAATGTTGGCTTGAAAAAAAAAAAAAAAAGGGAAACCCTAAGGTGCCGAAATGAGTGAGAGTGAATCATTTACTAAAGTTTTCTAACAATCCGCTAAAAGGCTGTTATTCAAACCAAAAATAAATTTGTATTGAAAATTCAAACCTCTCAATAACTCTTCAAGTTTATATATCGATTATATATCTAAGTTATGTAGTAGATAGGTGATAATGCCTAAAGTTTATATACTCCGTATTTGTTAAATTTAGCTATTTAGTAGATGGGTGATATTGCCTAACAAAACGTCCTAAATTTAATCATTTTCTTTACTAGAAAACCTATACTCCCTCTCTCCCATTCGAAAAGATACAAATTTTTATTTTGGGTGTCTTATTTAAAAATATACACATTCCAAATAAAAATATTTTAATATTTCTTTATTCATGTGACCCACTTTTTGTATACTCACAATAACTATTCACTTACTATTCTCTACCCCACTTTCTCTCTACTACCCCAATTTTCATACTCACAACACTTACTCCACTATACACTCTTCTTAATTTTCGTACAATACCAATTTTGTGCCTTTTCGGGTGATAGAAATAAGTATTAATCAAGATTATTATGTTACAATTTTTGTTATAGCATATACTTGTATTACTCAGAGATTCAACTAGGGGTTAGCAGGAAAACTAGCAAACCGAAAAATCGAATCAATAGGTTATTGGTTAGAAACGGTTCATTAACTTAAAAAATCGAATAAATCGGCTCGATTTCGATTTAATATATCAACACCGTTATCATAAATCGAATCGAGCCGACTTTATAAGTTGTCATTTATTATATATATATATATATATATATATATATATATATATATATATATATATATATATATATATATATATATATATATATATATATATATATAATCTTTCTATTTCCACCAACGTTAACCCCTGACTTCTTTATTCACTTTTTCGAAATTGACCTAAATTATTTATTCACTTTTTCGAAATTGACCTAAGGAGACTGCTTGACGGTGCTGTAACCTAGCAAAGTAGTACATGAATCTGCTACTCATGATTTTTCAGCTATCGATGCTTCTCTTATTTTGCTCACGGAACCAGTACAAAGCTGTTTAGGAGAAGGTACTCGCGAAGGCATTGCAGAGAATATCATCTGCCTTGGTGAGAAGGGTCATGGTAGATTCAAAGCTTTGTACATGGTCCGGTGCGTATGTGATTACCGCATATTTTTCAAAACTTGGGATTTTAAAAACAAGATTAGGAGGTAGATCATTAATCTGCTGGGAGAAAGGACGAGTGACACTGATATCATCATCATCCATTTCCTTCCTCCCCTTTTCCATTTCATCTAGTCTCTTTTTCAAAAGAAAAATATCTATTGCATCGATCCTCGAGCTAAAATGAGAACTACGGTGGGTCTTTTCTTTCTTTTTGTGCCCATTCACTCTACTGTGTTTCACATGTTCCTAGTAATTGTCCCCATATCCAGATGGTGCTCTATCCCTTTTATGTGCCATTTCTGGATGGGGATGAGTCCTGTGACGAGTAGGGCTCCTAGGCCGAGGAGGGCTCATATGCCGATGAGGGCTCCTATGCTGATGAGAGGGGGTATGACGATGAGAGGATTTTTGCCTTGCCTAACTAAACCTTGCTATCAAGTCAGCAGAATTAACCTCCTGGTCCCTCTGATGGTTCAGATGATTTCTTAAATTCTCATTGTTTCGTGTGTTTTCATGTACAGGAGCCTTATAACGAGTAGGGACATCTTAGGGATTTTTCTTGGATATACCAGCAATGACATGATGAGGGGGATGTTGGTCAGGAGGAAGATTTTCTCTATTCTCCCCACTACCACGCCTGTCAACATGACTTTCTCCTCCAAGGGAATTTCCAGTCCTTACCTCGGCTACTGGTTGTCCCCTAGAACGCAGATTCATTCTTAGGGGTGGCAACCCATCAATCAACGGTGGAGGAGGTGATAATTCCCCATTGGCAAGAGAAAAAGCAGTTCGATTGTTACCATGAGTCTTTTCCCCAAGAATATTATTTGGATCAGGAGTGATACTTGTGGTTTGTCTGTCCTCCATTAGGATTAGGAAAGTGAAGCCGAATTTTTTAAAGCTATTCAATGTATAATACGAATTGTTTCCCAACAATTAATGGAACCAAACTGATGATGTCAAAAACGTTCGGATCAGCCCAAATCCAGCGACAGGTTGTATCATGTATGTTTGAATAGCCTGAAAAAGAAAAACAAACACGTAAACTAAGTCGGGGCTTCACCAGCGAAGGCCATTCATCGTGAGAGTAAGTATTTGTGTTTATAGAGAGAAATCAATTGACAAAAGTTTGGAGTAAAAATATGCGTTACCAAAATAATGTGAATTATGGCTTGTATTTATAGGTGTAAGATGTAGAGTCCATCTTTGAATAGGAAAACGTGTGAGAGAAGGTTATAATCCCAGTTTGATTATAACTAACCAATCCCTGTTTTAGTGGAATTAGATAATAACATTCTTCACGTGTACCTAGGAGGCACGCTACTCGACATGTGATGCTTGTTCGGCCTGTTTGATGCCCAGGAAGAGGGGAGCAAGGGTAGAGACGTTCATTTCCTTGCCATTGTTTACGACCGAGGAGGCACTACTCGTCTTTTGATGAAGCCTAGGTCGGCTTTGATGGATGCATTTGCTCGGCATATATGAATTCTGTGCCTTATTCATTGTTCGCTCTGTTATATCTAGGTCGACATAGTGGGAATGACGAGTAGGCACGACGAACAAAGGTAGGAAATACCCACTAACTTTGTCGTATTTGAGACTTGTATGAATTATATTTTGGGCCTAATTCATTGGGCCTTGTGAGGTTATAACCCACGTTCGTACCTCGATATGTACATTCAGGTGATATAGCCTAACAAAACGTCCTAAATTTAATCATTTTCTTTACTAGAAAACCTATACTTCATCCATCTCATTTGAAAAGACACAAATTTTCATTTTGAATATCTCAATTAAAAATGCACACACACAAAATGAAAATATTTTAATATTTCTTTATTTATAAGATCCACTTTTTGTATACTCACAATAATTATCCATTTACTATTTTCTACCACACTTTCTCTCTCCTACATCAATTTTCATACTTACAACACTAATTACACTATACACTCTCGTTAATATCCGTGTAATATCAATTTTATACATTTTCGAGTGCGACGGAGCAGTATTAATCAAGATTATTATGTTACAATTTTTGTTGTAGCATACTTGTATTACTCGGAGATTCAACTATTTAATCTTAATAACTCAAAATAGTTGAATTCAAAAAAAAAAACTTAGAAAGTAATCGTGAATCTCTGGTACCAACTGTTGGTGACAAGCATATGAATAAGACATGTTCAAGTGGCCATGATGACATTCCATCAAATAATACCGACATCATATCAATCCAAATATCCAATTTACCAATATTAGATATTTAACACAAGATATTAAGTGCTAAAAATCTTGGTTGTGGTCATTAGATATTTAACACTAAATACTACTTCCTTCCTCCGTCTCATTCTAAAAGATATAAAATTGATCTTTCACGAGAATTAAATAGAGCATATAATAAAGTAAATGTTGTGATTATAAAATGTGAAATATAAGTGAGAAAATTGGGTAAAAAATATTAAGTGAATCTCATAAACAAATAAGTATTAAAAACTGTTCATTTTGAGATTGTGTCTTTTCAAACAAATGAAGCACCCAAAATGGCTACTTTCTCTTTTTGTTTGTAGTGCAATTTCACTAATATATACTCCCTCCGTCCCGGAACTTGATTCACAAACACTGTTTGTACTGGTTTTAAGGAGGGAGTATTATATTGAAAGTGTTGTGAGTGTGAAAATAAAATAGGAGAGAGAATGAGTGGAGAGAATAGTAAATTATAATGGTGTTGTGAGTATTAAAATAATGTAGGAGAGAGAATGAGTGGAGGGAATAGTAAAGATTCATTTCCATTTTAGGTAAGTTTTAAATGTGTGAAGTAAGTTTTGGGACGCCCAAAAGGGAAAGTGTGAAGATTGTTCCGGGACGGAGGGAGTAAGTAAACTGGGCATCACCCTCAAAATGTTTTACACCCTCTTTCTGTGCTAAAATGAAGTTCAAATTGTCAAATTTATTTTTGATTAAAAATAATAATTTTTAAATATTTATTTTGAGACGGAGGATGAAGTCGATATTATTTTTTTTTTTTAAATAAAAATAAGATTCATAAAAAGATAGGTGTAAGTCATAATCCATATAGCAGTAGAGAGCATTGGAGTTGTCTTTGTTGAGTGGTACTTTGTGCTTATCTTTAGCTCATTAAAGTTCTTCTTGATGTTGAATTTTGATGCCTATTCTTTTTATCTTTTAATGAACTAATAATGGATTGGGCAATGTGAAGACGCAAATGGGTATTTTAATATTTATTTTATGAATATTATCAAAATTAACTATTATTTCTTTTAAAAAAGTCCTAAATATTAATAATACTAATATACTATTATTTCTATTTAATATTTATGGTGTAATGTATATTTTTATTTTTATATACTATATTATAGATGTCTAATTTTATATAAACAAAGAAAGAGAAAAAAATAATAGCATCGTGATTAAGGAAAACGTTAATAATTTATACTACTTTTGTTCTAAACAGGTTGGGACGGAACGGATTCTGGTTTTGTTTTGAACGGCGCGGGGCAGATTTGGGTTTTGGGGATTTTGATTAAGAGCAAGTTTGGGAAAGGTCAAACCTAGGGATAGGGATGACAATTTTCAACTGAATCGTGAATACCCGAATTGAACTGAACCGAAGTTGACGGTTATTAACTGGTTTGACTGGATATGGGACGGGTAATAGAGAATAATCGAAATGAAAAAGTGGGGAACGGTTTGGTTTTGATATTAGCATTACCCGCCTCATTACCTGAATCGAATGTTACCTGAACGGTTTATAGTTTTCTTATTGTAATCTCGTGAATCTTTTCTTATGTTTGGTGAATTGTGTCATACACAACTATTTAATTTTTTTAGCTCTTATGAATGAATGTGATTATATGAGTTTAAGTAGAAAAATTATCCTTTATCAAAGTTAATTTTTGAATTTTTTTATCGCTAAAGTGCTTTAAAACAAAATATTAGTTTGACTAATTCCCTGCGGGGATTCCCCGATTAACTGCTACCCGTGGGGAATGGATATAGTATGAAAAATTGATTACCCGCTGAAAAATGGGGTGACTATGTGACACAAAATTGAATTGAAAAATGAGGGTTGTACGATGTATAACTGCCCCATTGCCATTCCTAGTCTAACCCGTCCCTCTGACATCCTTACACGTGAGGAGATGAGACATGATAAGGCCGTGGATAAATCTGGAAACAAAGAATTTGAGCCACAATTCCCTGCCTGTACTGAAACAACCAAATTGTCTCTTTAACTAGGGCTGGGAACGGGAAGAAATCACGTTCGCAGTAGCAGAAGCCTTTAACAACATTGATGCAGGTGCTCTTCAAACCGACCCCCTTCTCGCGTTATATCACTTGCTAACATGATTTCTACTTACCATTTTGCCTTTCATTCTTGTCCATCTGATGGTTCAGTCTCCAGTGCCTATAAACTGTTCGACGTAATGCCCAAAAGAGGCTTCTTTTGGGCTGTGACGTTAGCTGGCATCCTTCCAGCTTTGGTCCAATTTATGAATCAATTTATACTCTCCCCATTGCCGAAATGATCTACCTACTTTTTTTGTCGTTAACATATAAAAGTACTTTTAAGTAAAATTTTAGGTTGATATAATTATTTGAATGAAAATATAAAAATTATTATCAATGATATTTATAATGGTGTATCGATAATAATAATAAGACATATTCAACGCAACAAAACAACTGCTTCCTTAAAAAACTTATATAAAAACAAAACATACCCTGGCCGGCCCTATACAGATAGACCCATGTGCTCTTTAGACATCAGACCATTGCATCTCAAACCCAACAATGATCACCGATAATATAACGGTATGTCGTATGCAGTTAATTTCAAACTTTTTAAAGAATACTGTGCTTTATTTATTTCTATATTGCTGGGTGCCGTAGTAAAATTTTACTAATACTATTTTTATATCTAGAAGTGCGACATTTATTTTAAAAAATATCAATAACTTGGCTATTAACTAATGATTGCCAACAACTTTGCCAGACTTTTTGACAATTTCACACATGGGTGGCTAGATTATTTTTATGTCATCTTCAACACATTTTAAACTCACAACTTGTGCATTTTGTAGCTACCTGACTTTTGGATTCTGCTAAAAGTATGTAATAAGTTAAATCCCTTAAAAGGATTGAAAGATTCAACTTCTTCAACAACAACAACGCTTTACCTTACCAAAATGTTCTTTAGCTCGAGCTCTAACGAGCAACGATGGGTTCATCAAATCAGCAAATCCTTTGAAACCCATGTCAACATTGACATCTCTCCGCCTGCATGCGTATTCCGCATTCCTCAGTTCATCAGTGCCGCTAAGCCAGAGGCATACGCGCCTTGCCAAATAGGTCTAGGCCCATATCATCATTTACGCCCCGACCTCCATAAGATGCAACGCCACAAGCTTTCTCAGTTGAAAAAGATTCTAAACCAAGACCAGATTCTTAATTTCAGCCACCTTGTTGTCAGTAAACTCAAGGAGCTTGAGTCTGACATTCGCGCCTCCTACGACACCTACTTGGAGATCGACGCTGATGCCTTGGCATGGATATTGGCCATCGATGGCCTCTTCTTGTTCAGTTACCTTAATTCCATTTACGAAAAAGAGATGTCCACTGAGATTATCGTGGTCACTGAAGATACAACTGAGGTAATGTTGCAGCTGGATCATCTAGAGATACGGACAATGGAAGAGCAAACTGAAGGCGAAAAGGAACTGCTGAAGTTGCATATAACCCGAGATATATTGATGTTAGAGAATCAAATTCCGGCCATTGTGTTGATTGAGATCCAGAATGCCGTCCAACACTTCTTGATCGACGAGGACAAAAATGGTTACAATTGGTTGGGAGAAAGGCTGAGGTGTTTCTGTAAGGCGCATTCTCCACTTGAACTGTGTGCGTTGACGGAGGTTCCGATCGATTTTGTCGCCAAGCGTGTGCACCTTCTAGACTATATGTACTATTGTATTGTCAACCACGGTGAAGTGGTCCGAAAACACCAGAGAATGAAGTTGCCGGACTGCGTAGGCGACATAGAACAAGGACTAGGCATCTTAGGCTTAGACAATATGGCAAAGCCTTTTACGCTACTAGGAGCTTTGCCATGGGACAAAATATCAGATCTATTTGGTGAAAAACCGAGCGATGAAAAAGGAGCTCTGATCGAGGAGATCGTGATTCCTACCGTAACTGAACTTTCTAAAATCGCCAAGGTGGAATTCAAGCAAACGAGAGGGGGGATTCAGAACATAAATTTCAACCACGAAACACTCATTTTCAAACTTCCGGTTATAACCCTTAATAGCGACTCGGAATTCATACTAAGAAACTTGGTGGCGTATGAAGCAACTTTGGCTAATCCAACGGTTATGGTGGCAGAGTACGTTGATCTTATGTGTGGTATAGTTGACTCTGCTGAGGATGCAAAGTTGCTTAGGGAGAAGCATATTATAAGAGGGGAACTTGAGGATGAGGATGTTGCTATATTGTTTAACGGGATAAGTAAATCGACTCGTAAGGGGAATGTGAAGTCTAATCTAGAGGTAGCGATTGAGAGGGTTAATGAGGATTTTGACAAGAGGTTGAGGGTAAAGGCGTATAAATTGATGAAGAAATATGTATTTTCTTCCTGGAAATTGCTTTCTTTCTCGGCAACTGTTTTGATAATATTGTTGTTGATCTTTCAGTCGTTTTGTCAGCTCTATGGATGCAGTACCCGCATTTTTGGAAGGAAGTAACGGAATGTGATGGTACTAAGTGGAATGGAATTGCGGCATCAGAGAGGCTTCTCCTTTAGTTCATGTAGAGTTCTGTACGGACCGCCATTTTTCCTTGTCTCTTTACTTTCTGTTGATAATAGTGCTCCTTCTGTTTCTCTTCTTGTTTGAAATTCCGAGACGAAGGGAGTAGTTTTCATCAACAGATTCATAATAATATACGCGCATATCATAATCCAACTTTCATCTGTAGCGCTAAAGAGCATCGGCGTTATTTATCTGATTGATTAAAGATCTTCTTAGTTGTGTGATTATAAGAATTTCTTCTCTTACTGTTCAATGAAAAACGAGACTGAACCTCCAGCCTCAAAAATCTACATGTATGATCTTACAGGCTTGATGATATTTATAATTTTCACACGTCGCAGCCCTGACACCCTTTTCTTGGAAAACAGCAGCAGCAACAACGGATCGATGCAAATAGACACAGCGGAGGATGCAGAGTTGCTAAGGGCACAGGAGATTATCCAAGGTGATTTGCAAGAGCATTTACCACTGCATTCATTATGATAATAAAAATCCTCAAATTATTGTTCAAAATTCATTCAAACTAACAATGAAAAAAGAGAGATTAACTTTTTGGGACGGAGGGAGTATATTATGTCCGTCTGCCTCTGCTTATATATTATTTGAGATGTTTTATCTACAAAAGTTCTTCATGACACTGTAAAGCTAGTTACTCTCTAGTCTCTATCCCATAAACAATGAGTCACAAATATAGTTTTACTCGCTGGTACCTTCTTAATTCGTGCTAAAATCATTCTGGACCTACGAGAATAATTCTCTTTTGCCACGACTTGGAAATCATGTTCGCAGTATCAGAGCCCTTTAACCTTGAGTAGTAGAAATAGTGAAGGTGTGTTTTGAATTGGAAGAAATCTAATGCAGAGAGTAGCGATTGAGGGAGTTAACGAGGATGAGGGTAAAGGCGTGTATTGGTTGATGAAGAAATATGTGTAATTTCTTCCTGGAAATTGCTATCTTTCTCGGCTACTGTTTTTATTATATATTGTAGCTGATTGTTCAGTCAGTTGTATGGATGCAGTTTTGGAAGGAGTTAACGAAGTGTTATGTTAGTTTGTGGAATGAACTGTTGGGTTAGAGGATCAATTGGACTAGACATCAAGGCAAAGGGGAAGATTTTCGTAGCAGGTTTCTGGGGTCAAGAGCGGCCGCGCTGCCTATGTGCGCGACCGCGCTCTTGTACCGAGAATGGTGCTCGGGAGGGACATCTTCGAGGGCGACCGCGCTGAGAGGAAGGGCGACCGCGCTCAAGGGCCGAGGCTGGCGTTTTGGTTTGCTCGTCAATAGCGCGACCGCGCTCAGCATGTGAGCGGCCGCGCTCCGCCCGATTCAGCAACAGTCAAAGTTTCCTTGTTTGTTTAGGTTTTGGACTCTACCCTAGGTCATATATAAACAATGTTCCGCCCCCAACTCAGTTGTAACACATATTTTACATTCATAGTGCAAGATCCTGGCTTGGTAGTGCCCCCAGACGTAGCCAATCAAATTGGTGAACTGGGTTAACAATTTCTTGTGTTCTTTTCTGTTTTTTCATTGATTTCTTGTGCTTGGTTTGTGTGCGATTATTATTCTTGTAGGTTTGCTTGGGTGTGGAGGGCCATATTCACAACAACTGGTATCAGAGCTCTTGGTTTAGGATCAAGGGAGTTGTTTCAAGCAATCAAGAATGGGCAAGGACAAACAGGCGGTGGAGAAATTCGATGGGTCTGACTACGGATATTGGAGGATGCAGATTGAGGATCTCTTATACAACAAGGATCTCTACAAGCCTCTGAAGGGTGTCAAACCGGAAGATGAAGATCAGGAAGAATGGGAACTCATGGATCGGAAGGCTTTAGGGGTGGTTAGATCTACTTTGTCAAAGTGGATCGCGAAGACTACCAGGAAGGCGACAACCACCAAGGAGCTATTGGATTATCTTACTGAGAGATTTGAAACTCCGTCCGCGCAAATAAGGTTGATTTGATACGCAAGATGGGTAGTCTCAAGATGTAAGAGGGAGGATCCTTGGCTAAGCACATCGATGAATTTATGGATGTCATAGATTCATCGACAGGTGGAGATCAAGTTCGATGACGAGGTTCATGCATGCTTGTTGCTAGCTTCTTTACCGGGCAAGTTGGAGCGGAACGGTGGCTGCAATCAACGCTTGGCGGGTAAGAAAAAATTGAAATATGATGATGTTAAAGACTTTCTTTTAGGTGAGGAAAATCGCATGAAGAAGTTGGGGACATCAAGTACTTCGGAGCGGCTTTAGCTACCACTAGTAGGGAAGCTGGTACTAGCAAACAAGGGAGAACCGAATCAAGGGAGAACGGAATGAGTGGTAAGGGCAAAGCCGATGAGACCAAGGACAAACCGAAGGTTGCGAAGGGATCCGTTCGGTGCTATTATTGTAAGGAGTCGGGACACTTTAAGAGGGATTGTCCAAATCGTAAGGGCAATCAGGCGAATGTGGCGGTTGAAGGTGATGATGCACTGGTTCTCGAGTGCCAGGAGCGCACTAGAATCATGGGTGCCGGATTCGGGGCATCATTCCACTCTTGCGGGCATAAGGAAGAGATGGATAATTACACTTAGGTGATTTCGGGAAGGTCTATCTAGGCGATGGCGAGCCTTTGGAAATCAAGGGAAGGGGGATGTCAGGATAGGAGCATCAGACGGGAAGGTTCTACATCTGAACGGGGTCAGGCACATTCCGGGTTTGAAAAAGAACCTACTTTCAGTTGGGCAGTTGGACGAAGAGGGTTACAAGGTGACTTTCGGCTGCAGGAACTGGGTTATTACCAAGGAGGATTGTGAGATCGCTCGGGGTAATAAGGAGGGTACTTTGTATTTGGCGAACAACACCAAGGATAGTATTGCGGTGGCAGCAGCCAAGGGTGATACTGATTTGTGGCACTGTCGATTGGGTCACATGAGTGAGACAGGGATGAAGGTTCTTTGTTCCAAGGGTCTACTACCGGGTTTGAAGACAGTCAACGTGGGGATCTGCGAAGATTGTATGTTTGGCAAACAAGGGAGGAATAATTTCTCAAGGACAGGTAGGGGATTGAGGGAAGCAAAGTTGGAATTGGTTCACACGGATTTGTGGGGGCCATCTCCGGTAACGTCTCTAGGTGGTGCGTCATATTACATGACTTTTATTGATGATTCTACAAGGAAGGTCTGGGTCTATTTCTTGAAGGGGAAAGATGAGGCTTTCGAGGTGTTCAAGAAGTGGAAGGCTTTGGTGGAGAATCAAACGGGACTTAAGCTTAAGTGCTTGAGATCTGACAATGGTGGGGAGTATGAGCTCGGGGAGTTTAGGGAATATTGTGCTGCGAATGGTATTCGTATGGAGAAGACTCCAAAGAAGACTCCACAACTCAACGGGGTAGCAGAAAGGATGAACAGAACATTGAATGAGCGGGCTAGAAGTATGAGATTGAAGTGTGGACTTCCGAAGACGTTCTGGGCATATGCAGTTGACACGGCAGCTTTCTTGATCAATCGGGGACCATCAGTTCCATTGGGGAACGGAATTCCAGAGGAAGCTTGGAGTGGCAAAGCAGTAACTGTCCTTTCTTCGCATATTTGGCCGCGTTTCTTATGTACATGTTGATTCCGCCGAGAGAACTAAATTAGATGCTAAATACGGTAAGTGTACATTTATTGGGTATGGCGGGGATGACTTCGGGTATAAATTTTGGGATGACCAAAATCATAAGGTTATTCGTAGTCGAGATGTGGTATTCAATGAACAGGTTTTGTACAAGGACGTAAAGGGGGCATCGATGATACTAGTTCGTAACCGGATATTGTTGAGGTGGAGGTTCCTAACTCGGGTGGGAGCAGGACAGCCATGTTGACCATGGTCGGAGGTCACCGAAGATGAACCACGTACTCCTTAACCGGAAATTCACGCGTAGATCCAGCAGGTGCGTGGATCACCCGACAGTATACTCCTTCGAATTATTATTTGTTGTTGACAGATAATGGGAAACCAGAATGTTATGCGGAGGCTTCAGAGTGTGCTTTGTGATAAGTGGAAAGCTGCGATGGATGATGAGATGGTCTCATCAAGGCAAACAAAACTTGGGAGTTGATCGAACTACCTAAGTGGAAGAAGGCACCGCATAACAAATGGGTTTACAGGATCAAGGAGGAAGCAGACGGTAGCAAGCGTTACAAGGCAAGACCGGTTGTAAAAGGGTTTCAGCAGAAGTATGGTATTGACTACACCGAAGTATTCACTCCGGTTGTGAAGATGACCACTATCGAATGGTTCCGGGGGATAGTAGTGGCGGACAACTTGCCGCTTGAACAGATGGATGTGAAGCACGGCCTTTCTTCATGGGGACTTGGAGGAAGAGATCTACATGGTACGGCAGAGGGTTTTTTGTCTAAGGGTAGCGAGGAGCTAGTTTGCAGATTGACTAAGAGCTTGTATGGCCTTAAACAAGCTCCTAGCAGGGTACAGAAATTTGACGGATTCATGCACGACATTGATTTTATCGAGATGTGAGGCGGATCATTGTTGCTACTTCAAGAACACGGACAATGGATATATTATCTTGCCGTTATATGTGGACGACATGTTGATAGCGGGCTCTAGCAGTAGAGAGGTAAACAGGTTGAAGACTCAGTTGTCAGAACGGTTCGAAATGAAGGATTTGGGAGAGGCAAGGAAAATCTTGGGCATGCGGATTGATCGGAATAGGGAGTCGGGCAAGATGGTTCTTTCACAAGCGTAATATGTTGAGAAGGTCTTAGCAAGGTTTTGTATGGAAGAGGCGAAACCAACAGGGACGCCATTGGGTTTGCATTTCAAGCTATCCGAGAGGGACTCGCCTAGGAACAAGGAAGAGCGTGACAAGATGGAGAGAACTCCATATGCTTCACCGTGGGAGTCTCATGTATGCAATGGTGTGTACAAGGCCGGACATTGCACATGCGGTGGGAGTAGTCACCGGTTCATGGGCGGTCCAGGGAAAGGCGACATTGGGAAGCGGTTAAGTTGGGATCCTACGTTATTTGAAGGGTACTGCTGGTAAGGCTTTGTGTTTTTCGAGCAAGGAAGTGGTGTTAGCGGGTTATGTTGATGCGGACTTGGCATCAAGTGATCTTGATAAGAGGAGAAGTACTACGGGTTATGTGTTTACATTGGGTGGTACAGCAATCTCCCGGGCTTCTAAGTTACAAAAGATCGTGGCTCAGTCGACTGCAGAAGCAGAATATGTGGCAGTGACGGAAGCAAGTAAAGAGATGGTTTGGCTACAGAACTTCTTGGGTGAACTTGGGAAGACGCGAAGTGGTAATATTCTCTACAGTGACAGTCAGAGCGCAATTCACTTGGCAAAGAATCCGGCGTTTCATTCGAGGACAAAGCATATTGAACTAAGGTTTCACTACATCAGACATCTCTTGGAGGAGAAGATTTTGTGGCTTGAGAAGATATTGGGATCGGAGAATCCGGCTGACATGTTGACAAAGGTTGTGAACCTTGAGAAGTTGAAGCTGTGCAAAGCTTCAATTGGGCTTGAAGAATGAGAGAGGAGGATGGCACTACCATGATCGAGGTGAGCACTAGGAGGACACCAAGGGTGAGTTGAAGACGGATACGGGGCTTATATGTGTGGTTGATCTCTAGGTGGGAGATTGTTGGGTTAGAGGATCAATTGGACTAGACATCAAGGCAAAGGGGAAGATTTTCGTAGCAGGTTTCTGGGGTCAAGAGCGGCCGCGCTGCCTATGTGCGCGACCGCGCTCTTGTACCGAGAATGGTGCTCGGGAGGGACATCTTCGAGGGCGACCGCGCTGAGAGGAAGGGCGACCGCGCTCAAGGGCCGAGGCTGGCGTTTTGGTTTGCTCGTCAATAGCGCGACCGCGCTCAGCAGGTGAGCGGCCGCGCTCCGCCCGTTTCAGCAACAGTCAAAGTTTCCTTGTTTGTTTAGGTTTTGGACTCTACCCTAGGTCATATATAAACAATGTTCCGCCCCCAACTCAGTTGTAACTCATATTTTACATTCATAGTGCAAGATCCTGGCTTGGTAGTGCCCCCAGACGTAGCCAATCAAATTGGTGAACTGGGTTAACAATTTCTTGTGTTCTTTTCTGTTTTTTCATTGATTTCTTGTGCTTGGTTTGTGTGCGATTATTATTCTTGTAGGTTTGCTTGGGTGTGGAGGGCCATATTCACAACATGAACTTGAGAGATAAGGAGCCTTCTCTGTTATTTCATATAGATTTAACAGACTGTGACGTTAGTTAAGTGGAATGGACTTGTGAGATAAGGAGCCTTGTCTGTTATTTGATACTCCATCCAGAAGATCTATGTAACGACCGTTATTGGTTCATATAGAAAACATAATTATGTACAGATTCTACTATTCTAGTTTAGCACACGGCCACGGCCAAGGCTGAGCCAAGGCAACAAGGTCACGGCCGAGCAAAGGCAAGGCCACAGCCCACAGAGATAGTTTGATACATAAATGGATTCCAGTTTGTGTATATAACACTAGCCCGCGAGGAGATGTCCATATGAAGTCCGAGCTCGTGAGCTCGGCCCGTGAGTGACATTGGGGGTTTATCATAGAACAAGAAAGTCTCGAGAATTCAAGTTTTTTTTGAGTTTATAATCATTACTCCCTTCGGTCGTCTTTTTTTACTTTTCACAAATTAAAAAAAAATACAATACACAATTATTATCATAATTTAATAGGGTCATTGCCCCATAAATTTTTATTTTTTTAAAAATATATGTACAATAAGTTCTTTTTATGATGTTGTATTATGATGTTGTATTATGTTTCGAAAATACAACATCAATTAAGGCCATAATACTGCATTCCGGCGGCCGCCGGTGACCAGAGTCCGAAGCCCATGGACCGGCGATCAGATTCCGACCTCCGGCGACTGGATTCCGGCGATCTACGGCCGGATTCCGGCCAAAATTGCCGGATTCCGGTGAAAATTGACCGGAATCCGGCATGCGGCTATAGCAGACGGCGGCGGCGGAGCTGGGCTGTGGCGGAGGCGGTGGTGCGGATGCAGTATTATGATTTTAAACTACTGCATAACTAAATGTTGTATTATACATAATACAACATAAGAACTTATGAGACATTTTAATAAAATAAGGAACTTATTGAAAAGTGATTTGTTTCAAAAGGAACTTATGGGGCAAATTCCCAATTTAATAATAGAAGTATCAATTTTACATTTATTTATTGTTTATCTCTTTTTACGTTATTTTTCTCTGTAAACCAATTAATAAAATAAAACAAATTTCAATGTAAGGATAAAATAGGTAATTGAATGCTTTAAAATCAGAAGAGACAATTATTTTGGATAATTTTTTTTCCAGAGAAACGAATATTATTTTGAACCAGAAATATAAGTATATATTATCATGATGCTCCCCATCCTAAATAAATATCTGATCTGCGTGTTAAATGATATTGCAAATTTAAGATTTTAGTATTTTTAATAGAATAAAGCTCCGTTTTGCGTAAATTAGCTTTCGGAAAATGATTTTCTATAAAATGTTTTTCGAAAAATAAAAATATTTTTTGAAAAATGAGATAAACATGTTTTCGACTGTTTATTAAGAAAAATATTTTTCAAAAAAAAATTCATGTGTTTAATAAAAATATTTTTCGATAAAAACACAATTTGAGTTAAATTGAAATATA
Organism: Adenophora triphylla var. japonica; assembly: GCA_022495995.1. Taxonomy (NCBI): domain Eukaryota; kingdom Viridiplantae; phylum Streptophyta; class Magnoliopsida; order Asterales; family Campanulaceae; genus Adenophora; species Adenophora triphylla. Next base: position 30,268 of record JAFEMH010008113.1, on the reverse strand, counting down.
TAGGGTGGTGTATGGAAATGGAGGTGGGATGGTAGGGTAGGGTAGGAGGTGGGGATTAGTAGGGGTGAGGTGGGTGGGTGTGGGGGAGGGTAAGGATAGGGTGGTGGAGGAAATATAAAGGGTAAGATTGTGTTAGGCTAGGGTGGTAATAGGGTAGGGGTGGGTGGGATAGGGTGGGTGGGGCGAGAGTGGGGGGATAGGGTGGGTGGTAGAGAGTAGGGGAGTGGGGTTGGGTGGGGAATTGTTAAAAATAAATTTAAAATGATTAAAAAAATTTGACCCGATGGGGGGGAGGGCAGGGGGTGGGGGCAGAGGTGGTGGTAGTGAGTGGAGTGGGAAGGAAAGTTGTTAAAAATAAATTTAAAATGATTAAAAAAAAATTTGACCTCGAGGGGAGGTCAGGAGGTGGTGGTGGTGAGTGGGGTGGGGTGGGGTAGGGGGTGGGGGCGGGGTGGTGGTGATTGAGGGAGTATTGTAAAATCTAATTTTAATATAAATAATTTTTTTATAAGGAGATGAGATAGGGATTGTTTAATTTCGGGTGAATAACGTGGAAGTGTATGAAAAGTTAGGTCTGTGTGGGTGAGGATGTTACTATTTTTCGAAAAATATTTTAATTAGGAAAAATTCGTAAGTCATTTTATTTAGAAAACTGGGGAAAATATTTTCTCCATTTTTCGATGCTTACCAAATACTAGAAAATTGGGAAAAAAATTTCAAAAAATATTTTCCCCCAAACAAACGGAGCCCAAGTATATAAAAATCTTTCATGATCGTTTTATATAGAAATGCATTATGTGTTTAAGTGTGAGGTTTTTTTTTTAAAATAAGCTCAAGTGTATCCTTAAAAAAAATCAGTTTAAGTGCAAGTTAATTTTATTTTTTATGAGTGAGGATATACTCTCTTTGAACCTAATAATAAATATTGCAATTTTTTCCGTCTCAATATAAATATTTTGTTTCTTGTTGCAAAAATAATTTAACTACCATATTATAATCAACTACAAATAAGTAAACCGAATTCTGTAAATAGTTTGTATGACAAATTAATTTTTCTTTTTTTTTTTTACGATGTCCCGAGTTTTACGATGTCCCGAGTCAGGAGGACGGATAAGGTATTTATTAAATTGAAACTTAGAAAAATGTACAAAAACCGATTACTTGGAATTGGGAATCACGTGATGCCATTAAGACAAAAGACCCCGACCAAGTAATTAATTAACTCAACTAATTACCCTCATTTCTAGACTGAATTACTTAATTAGAACCGTACAATATTTCAAAAGAAAATTTTGAAAAATAAATAGAAAATAAAAGGAAAAAAAAAAAACACCCTAAAGTGGTAAGAATTTGATGACTTATTTTTTCCTCAACACATAGGAGATCTTTGGGGAACCCCTTTTCTTCTACTCATGCTTGTAGCCATGTCTTCTTCTCCTTCAGAAATAACCTTATTATTAGATGATCTTCTTCCACATACATATAATCCACTTCTCTTCTTCCTTACAAAACCTGTGCAGATCATCATGCTCGTGTTTTCGGATCCCGATGACGACCCCGAGGAGTAGCTCATGCGATTCTCGTCAGAATAGTCGACGACAGTTGAATGAGGGGTCTCGTTTGTCATTTCATCATCCCCGGTGTCATTAGGGATGAAAAAGTCCGGACCAAGTTGTAAGGAGTGGCATACCCTCAAGAATGGAGATAAGTCTCTATAATGTTTCAGCACAAAATCCACCTGCGAAATCGTATATTTTGAATACAAGAATTTTAATCACAATTATCATCAGTGGCGGACGGATCCATGAACAAATCATTGTGGGTGCACAAAAATTAAATACTTGGTGGGAATTGAACTTGTGTCACTATAGCATAGATCCGCCATTGATTTTCATACACCGGAAACTTATAGTAGTTCCAAAATTCTAATTCAGCATTCAGCAACAACATAAAATAGATGGTTCTTGACAAAGTCAGAAATTGGCCATGAATGTTGAATTGCCTAGTTTAGGTACTCAATTATCGTAAGCATGCAAATAACTTCTTGGAAAATGTTTTAGAAATGTTTCGTTTTGAAAGATTACCACAAAATATTGCACGTTATAATTTTTTCATAAGTTATACAGAAATTTGCAAGTCAATTCTTCATATAGAACTAGTTAGATATGATAATTACGTACCTTGCAGCCGAGAGAGCAATGGATAAAGGGTTCTTGAAGGCTTCTATCACAAGAAGTGCAATAGTTTCCCGACCCTTTGAACTGCCGGTTTTGAGGTCTCTTCTTGATAAAAACCACTTTGGCGCTATTAATAGTGTAGGCCTAATAAAATTATGCAGAGTTAGTAAAATGGAAACTGAATTATGGAATCAAGATTAAAATTTCAAAATGCTAACATATCTATTAATCTTTTTTTCCTTAATTTACTTAATTTTAAGTACCTGAACGTTTGTACAGTCTATGAGCTTCTCGAGGTCTTCCAATCGGACTACATCATGATATACATAACGCCGAACTTGAACAAGCCTGTGGAAGCGATGAAACTGCACACAGTGGGGGCAAATACTAATACAACAATCCACACAGCAAATATTCTTCTCATTCTTCTTAGCAGTTTCATGAATTGAGCATGCTGTGAAGAACTTCTGCTCGTAAAGAGCTTCTAACCAAGCTGGTTTTCGGAATCCCTAATTAGATACACAATGAAAGAAAAAAGTTATGAGAAATTCAATGATCACATAAGGACTATTCCCTACGTCCCAAAATGAATTTGGACGAATGGAGTATAATTTAATGTCTAAGACAAAGAAAAGAAGAAACTGAGGAACAAGTTTAGACGTACCATGATAGCATAAACCTTCGCAGAAGTTCTTGAGAAGATAGTAGGAAAATAGGCAGGGTGTAACGGCACGAGAGAAGGGCTAGGGTAGAAGATGGCTATGTATCGAAGGTCATAAGAGAGGATAGGGTGTATATTTATTCCTTGGGTTGATATAACAATATTTTTTCAATGTCAAGGCTCGTGTACTTGTATATAAGTATATATATATAGAGAGAGAGAGGGAGAGTACGCCAAAAGACCACTTACCCACCCGGTTGAGCAAGGTTCGAGTCTCAAAACTGTTCCATTCTCGATGGAAAATGAGAAGAGAGAGGGAGAGAGAGAGAGAGAGAGAGAGGGACGGAGAGAGTAATAAATTTAAATTAAAAAAAGAAAAGGAGTAGGATACGAGGAAGAACGTGGGCGTTGTTCCCGTGTCTCCCATTGCCACCTTCCCTTTTAAACTATTACTCTCATCACCTTGGCTTAAGAGCTCTTAACCCTAATTTTAACCACTAGCTCTTCTTGAAGGAGCTGCGAGTAATAAAAAATGAAGATGGTAAAAAACAAAGAAAGAAAAGAGATTTTCCTTACTGTTTTCTTCTCCATTGGGGAAATTGGTTGGAGCTAGCTAGCCTGTCATCTTGGACCAGCTGGAGTTGAAGGAAACACGTACACAATTCCACGAATATTAGATGGGCGGGTGTGATGTATAATCAAACCCAGTTCTCTGTCCAATATTTGAATTATTTTCACTCCATAAACACTGCATGGAACGGAGTTTCTCATGCAAAAATGAGGCTACACAGGTATCAATTATTTCAGATCTCCTTAAACAAATCCATCAAGCAGATGCAAAGTTTCTGCTCTGGATGTCACTAGTTTCAAATGCTGAGACCAATTTCTCATAGATTTGACCAATTTCTAGCAAAATAAACACTAGCAAAGTTTAAGAAGAAAAATACTTCTCCGTGGCATAGAGATGTTCCCATTTGCCATTTTTGTTTGTCCCAAAAGATAGTCTCATTTCTAAAATTGTTAGGTTAAAATTATTGACTTTCTAAAATTGACAACTGGTGAAGAAGAAGAGGGAGAGAGAGGAGAGGATGGGAGCCAACCAAGGAAGAAGAGGGAGTAATGGAGTAATAAGTAAACTCCATTAAGGTTAGTGATGGAAATGAAAATAAGTTGTAAAAATGTTTGAACAGTCAAATGGGACTATCGTTATATGGGACGGAGGGAGTTATGAATATAAATACTGATATATAGCTTCATATGCTCAAGAAATTGACCAATTGTCTGTCTTGCCAGAAAGCCAGTTCCTTTAACATATAGCAGCATAAGTAAGCCAACAGACTTGAAGGGAGTTCACATTTTGTTAGGCCAGTAAACTTTTTTTCCATCAGAATTTCAAAAGTAATATTGATAGAAGCAAACCAATTTCTGATCATCTAGTGCAGTAGCTGACCGTGTATTCTCCTCCCATAGGGTAATTTACAAAGTTAGGAATACATATATTATACAATACAAAATACATCGTTCTTTCTACAAATTCAATATTATTTAGTTATCTATTTTGCTACAATTGCAAAATGTATTTTGGTGGCATGATCACTTATAAAAGTTAAGACATGAACAAGAAAAAACCCGGTTTATAGGGAAAGCAAATATGACAACATTCAACAACTACTCCCTAATGAAAAACCGTGCTTAAATAATAATGTGGTTCTGTTTCAAGCATTTGACAGACAAACACACCTCATTAAGCACTAGTTAGGCAAAACAATCAATGCCAACTACCCTTAATTAATTCTCACCTTTGCTAATTTTGAGGAAAGCAATACCTTATACTGGCTCCAATTGGTCCTCTACACTTACCCAAGAGCTTATCTTGGAGTTTGAAGCCCCCATGATACTGCATATATACTTTAATAAATCACCGTACTTTTGGTCTGCGTAATTCAATTTTACCGAATTTTTGTTATTTTCTGGTTATGCAAGATCTTAGGTTACTTTTTGAACTAGTTACTACTCCCTACATATGCTTAAAAGTTGGAATAGGCTTATGCTCCCGAGTGTCACAGTTCAAAGACCCTATATGGCATCCTCTGCCTATTATCTTCTGAATCCTTATTTTTCTTTACGTAAATCTATTATATGTATGCTATGTATACATGTGTAATTTATGTATTGAGAATTCTCAAAAGGAATGAGGAGCCCTTTTTCTTTTGTTCTTCTTTGCTTTCACTATTTTATTTATATATTTTTTCTTATTTTACAATCTGTTCTCTTTTTCTTTGTTTCTCTCACCTTCTTTGACGAGTCCATATGTAGCTTTGTTGTTGTTGTTGTTGTTGTTTTGAGGCTGTTAAAATTATCAACTCATCTTTAAGAGCTTTTATTGTTTAAAATTCATGGTCTACCATGCATTACGGCTGACTCATGTGCCAACCCACTTACACATTAACCCTCATAAACAAATTAAAGAGCATGGAGCACATTGTGCATGTAGAAAACGAGAAAAGGTGTGTACTACACAAGCATCCTAAAGGAAACACTTTCATGTTTGAACTTTCAAAAGGTTCAGTTACAGCATATCAAATTAGAGCTTAAACTATTCGAAAATGGCCATCCATATCATACATCTAAGTCACAAGTTTAAATTGAAGTCAACTGTAAGCTATTATGAGAAAATAGAAAAAGAAAGATGGTGAAAAAAAAACTATCAAATAGCTAACTACGGCATATTACTTCACCCAATAATTGTATGCTTGGCCACTGAAAGTATATTGTTGCCTTCAAACCTTTACAGAGTACTTCTGTTTTTCTTTTAAAGCTCGGTTCAAGTAGAAAAAGCTCATTCAGTTGCACAACCAAATCATGCTAGATATGCATGCACAACAATAGCCAAGTTATCGACATCCAATAATAAGTGAATTTCACATAACTCAGCTTCATAATACAAACAAATACTGTATTCAAACAAAGTAAACAGTATCTCAAAAACTACTCTAGACTCAGAATCTATAGTTTACAGAATAACAATAGTGCAGAAATAGATCAAAAGACCAGAAATTAAAGCCATAGGAAAAAAAAAATTAGTAACCAACCCCATGTGAAGGAGAGGCTCCCAATGAAAATAAGGGTAAATGGGTCATTGAACGTAATGAAGCTCACGTGCAAGGGATCCAAAGGCCTGACTCGTTCACATATGATTATGTATCCAATTTGTCTAAAGCTTAAACAAAAAGTCTTTCTTGGACTTCCAAATATTCTTCTCTTTCCATGTTCCTCAAATTGTATTTTGTTGGAGAAACTTCAAAAATAGCACCACCAAAAAAAACAAACAAAAAAAAAACTATTTGGGGGACTAAGTATGATTTACACCATCAACTTGAGAAGAACTGATGCCCTGCCCTTACTATGAATGATTTCAGTAACTATGTCCTTCCCTCTATCTCCAAAGTCCAAGCAACTCTAATATGTAGTTTATATATCTTTCTTAAATTAGGCAATTAAGCTTTTTTGCATTCATACATCTAACCACTTTTCTTGGTAAATTAATTACTGATTAAGATGTCTTTATCTGTTGGCTTCCATTTGTCATTCGCTTCTGTTGGATTGACTGAGATTTGATGGTGTTGACAATTGTGCTTAGAACCTTAGCAACCAGAAAGAAAAAGGATTATGTTGTACATATTTTTATGTTTGCAAGGCCTTGGATTAATGGTGCCAGTGCATTTATCAATAATTCTTCAACTTTAATGGTCGATATATTTATCAAGGTGGGTGAGTGGAAGATGGTGGTTCTTGTGCTAATTAAAGAGGGGCAGTGCAGTTCTGGTTACTTACATATGTAGATGATGGAGTAATTCAACTCTCAAGACTACTAACAATCAACTATAAAGCAGGATCTAAGTTGAGGATCTAAGTTGATCTGGGGTTTGTGCAGTCTGACTGCACGGTAATCAGACTTTTATAGTTGGACTTTATAGTAGATGAGTTACATCTTAAAAGTACGTATGTTACATTTTATCGAGGAGAACAAAAATGAGTTACATCTTTTTATTACATACATTACATTTGCAAAATGATTTACATTTTATAATAAGATGAGTTACATAACAATCCGTTGTTGTGCAGTCGAACTGCACATGCCCCAATGTTGTGAATATAGCCCTCCACAAACCAAGCAAACCACAAGAATAATAATCGCACACAAACAATGCACAAGAAAATCAAAAGCACAGAAAAGACAAGAGAAATTGTTTGCCCAGTTCACCAATTTGATTGGCTACGTCTGGGGGCACTACCAAGCCAGGATCTTGCACTATGTATGTAGAGTTTTTGTTACAATGAGAGAGGGGGCGGAACTTTACTTATATATGAACTAGGGAACAAACCTAAACCTAAACAAAAAAGGATTCTGGATCACAAAATCGGGCCCAGCGCGGCCGCCCTGGAGCCTAGCGTGGTCGCGCTACTGTCCAGTAAGTTCAACGCCTTTGACAAAACCCCCAGCGCGGTCGCCCTCCTCTTCAGCGCGATCGCCCTTGAAGAAATTCCACCGAGCTACATGTTTCGCCAAGAGCGCGGACGCGCACAGCAAGAGCGCGGTCGCTCTTGAGCCCAGAAACCTCTGACGAAAATTCTTCCCCTTCCTTCGATGTTTAACCCGGTTGGTCTTCTATCCCAACAATCTCCCACCTAGAGATCAACCACACATATAAGCCCCGTATCCGTCTTCAACTCACCATTGGTGTCCTCCTAGTGCTCACCTCGATCATGGTAGTGCCATCCTCCTCTTCTATTCTTCGAGCCCAATTGAAGCCGTGCACAGCTTCAATTTATCAAGATTAACAACCTCACAACATGTCACTGGATTTTCCGATCCCAATATCTTCTCTAGCCCCAAGATCTTCTCCTCCAAGAGATGTTTGATGTAGTGAAACCTCGGTCAATGTGCTTCGTCCTTGAATGAAACGCCGGATTTCTTGCCAAATGTATTGCGCACTCGACTCGCCGTAGAGAACGTTACCACTTCGCGTCTTCCCAAGTTCACCCAAGAAGTTCTCGCAACCATACCATCTCTTTACTCGCCTCGTCACGCTGCACATATTCTGCTTCGCTGATCGCGCCACGATCTTCTGCAATTTAGAAGCCCAGGAGATAGTTGTACCACCCAATGTAAACACATAACCCGTAGTACTTCTCCTCTTATCAAGATCACTTGATGCCAAGTCCGCATCAACATAACCCGCTAACACCACTTCCTTGCTCGAGAAACACAGAGCCTTACCAGCGTACCCTTTAAATAACGTAGGATCCACTTAACCGCTTCCCGATGTTGCTTTCTGGATTGCCCGTGAACCGGTGACTACTCCCACCGCATGTGCAATGTCAGGCCTTGACACACCATCGCATACATGAGACTCCCCAGCTGCTGAAGCATATGGAGTTCTCTCCATCTTGTCACGCTCCTCCTTGTCCCTAGGCGAGTCTTTCTCGGATAGCTTGAAGTGCAAACCCAATGGCGTCCCTGTTGGCTTCGCCTCTTCCATACAAAACCTTGCCAAGACTTTCTCAACATATTCTGCTTGTGAAAAAACCAACTTGCCCGACTCCCTATCCCGATCAATCCGCATGCCCAAGATTTTCCTTGCCTCTCCCAAATCCTTCATCTCGAACCGTTCGACAACCGAGTCTTCAACGTTTACCTCTCTACTTGCTAGAGCCCGCTATCAACATGTCGTCCACATATAACGACAAGATAATATACCCGTTGTCAGGTGTTCTTGAAGTAGCAACAATGATCCGCCTCACATTCGATAAAATCAATGTCATGCATGAATCCATCAAATTTCTGTACCGCTAGGAGCTTGTTTAAGGCCATACGCTCTTAGTCAATCCGCAAACTAGCTCCCCGCTACCCTTAGACAAGTAACCTCTGCAGGCCGTACCATGTAAATCTCTTCCTCCAAGTCCCCATGAAGAAAGGTTGTCTTCACATCCATCTCGTTCAAGCAACAAGTTGTCCGCCACTACTATCCCCGTAACCATTCTCGATAGTGGTCATCTTCACAACCGGAGTGAATACTTCGGTGTAGTCAATACCGTACTTTTCTTGAAACCCTTTTACAACCGGTCTTGCCTTGTAACGCTTGCTACCGTCTGCTTCCTCCTTGATCCTGTAAACCCACTTATTATGCTGCCTTCTTCCCCTTAGGTAGTTTAGTCAACTCCCAAGTTTTGTTGGCCTTGAATGAGTCCATCTCATCATCCATCGCAGCCTTTCCACTTGTTACAAAGTGCACTACGACGACCTCCGCATAACATTCGGTTCCCCATTATCACATCGATAGCAAATAATAATTGGATGGAGTATACTGTCGGGCGATCCACGCAACCTGCTGGATCTACGCAGTGAATATCCGGTTCGGAGTACGTGGTTCATCTTGATGACCTCCTGACTACGGGTCATCACGAACTGTTTTGCTCCCACCTGGAGTTAGGAATATCCACCTCTACAATCTCAGGTTCGAACTAGTGTCATCGGATGCTCCCTTTACGTCCTTGTACAATACTGTTCATTGAATACCACATCTCGACTACGAATAACTCTATGATTTTGGTCATCCCAAAACTTGTACCCGAAGTCATCCCCGCCATACCCAATAAATGTACACTTAACAGATTTAGCATCTAATTTAGTTCTCTCACAGAATCAACATGTACATAAGAAACGCAGCCAAATATGCGAAGAAAGGACAGATTTACTGCTTGCCACTCCACGCTTCCTCCGGAATTCCATTCCCAATGGTACCGATGGTCCCAGATTGATCAAGAAAGGCTGCCGTGTCAATCGCATATGCCCGTAACGTCTTCGGAAGTCCACACTTCAATCTCATACTTCTAGCCCGCTCATTCAATGTTCTCGTTCATCCTTTCGCTACCCCGTTGAGTTGTGGTGTCCGCTTTGGAGTCTTCTCCATACGAATCCCATTCGCAAAGCACAATATTCCCTAAACTCACCAAGCTCATACTCCCCACCATTGTCGATCTCAAGCACTTAAGCTTAAGTCCCGTCTCGATTCTCCACCAAGGCCCTCCACTTCTTGAACACCTCGAAAGCCTCATCTTTCCCCTTCAAGAAATAGACCCAAACCTTCCTTGTAGAATTATCAATGAAAGTCATGTAATATGATGCACCACCCAGAGATGTAACCGGAGATGGCCCCCACAAATCCGTGTGAACCAATTCCAACTTTGCTTCCCTCAAACCCCTACCTGTCCTCGAGAAATTATTTCTCCCTTGTTTGCCAAACATACAATCCTCGCAGATCCCCACGTTGACTGTCTTCAAACCCGGTAGTAGTCCCTTTGAACAAAGCACCTTCATCCCTGTCTCACTCATGTGACCCAATCGACGGTGCCACAAATCCGTATCACTCTTGGGCTGCCGCCACCGCGATCTTGTCCTTGGTGTTATTCGCCAAATACAAAGTCCCTCCTTATTACCCCGAGCGATCTCACAATGCTCCTTGGTAATAACCCGGTTCTGCAGCCGAATGTCACCTTGTAACCTTCGTCGTCCAAGCGCCAACTGAAAGTAGGTTCTTTTTCAAACCCGGAATATGTCTGACCCCGTTCAGATGTAAGACCTTCCCGTCTGATGCTCCTATTCTGACATCCCCCTTCCCCTTGATTTCCAAAGGCTCGCCATCCGCCAGATAGACCTTCCCGAAATCACCGGAAGTGTAGTTTTCCATCTCTTCCTTATGCCCGCAAGAATGGAATGATGCCCCCGAATCCAGCACCCATGATTCTAGTGCACTACTAACACTCAGAACCAGTACATCATCACCTTCGACTGCCACATTCACCTGATTGCCCTTACGATTTGGACAATCCCTCTTGAAGTGTCCCAATTCCTTACAATAATAGCACTGAACAGATCCCTTCGCAACCTTCGGTTTGTCCTTGGTCTCATCAGCTTTGCCCTTTCCACTCACCGCGTTCTCCCTTGATTCGGTCCTCCCTTGTTTGCTAGTACTGGCTTCCCTACTAGTAGTAGCTAAAGCCGCTCCCGAAGTACTTGATGTCCCCAACTTCTTCATGCGATTTTCCTCACCTAAAAGAAAGTCTTTAACATCATCATATTTCAATTTCTTCTTACCTGTTGAAGCGTTGATTGCGACCGTTCCGCTCCAACTTGCAGGTAAAGAAGCTAGCAACAAGCATGCATGAACCTCATCATCGAACTTGATCTCCACGGCTGTCAATGAATCTATGACATTCATAAACTCATCGATGTGCTTAGCCAAGGATCCTCCTCTTCGCATCTTGAGACTACCCATCTTGCGTATCAAATCAACCTTATTTGCAGCACACGGAGTTTCAAATCTCTCAGTAAGATAATCCAATAGCTCCTTGGTGGTTGTCGCCTCCCTGGTAGTCTTCGCAATCCACTTTGACAAAGTAGATCTGACCACCCCTAGGGCTTTCCGATCCATGAGTTCCCATTCCTCCTGACTTACATCTTCCGGTTTGACACCCTTCAGAGGCTTGTAGAGATCCTTGTTGTACAAGAGACCTCAATCTGCATCCTCCAATATCCGTAGTCAGACCCATCGAATTTCTCAACCGCCTGTTTGTCCTTGCCCATTCTTGATTGCTTGGAACAACTCCCTTGATCTTGAAACCAAAAGCTTTGATACTAGTTGTTGTGAATATAGCCCTCCACAAACCAAGCAAACCACAAGAATAATAATCGCACACAAACAATGCACAAGAAAATCAAAAGCACAGAAAAGACAAGAGAAATTGTTTGCCCAGTTCACCAATTTGATTGGCTACGTCTGGGGGCACTACCAAGCCAGGATCTTGCACTATGTATGTAGAGTTTTTGTTACAATGAGAGAGGGGGCGAAACTTTACTTATATATGAACTAGGGAACAAACCTAAACCTAAACAAAAAAGGATTCCTGGACTGCTGAAAATCGGGCCCAGCGCGGCCGCCCTGGAGCCTAGCGCGGTCGCGCTACTGTCCAGTAAGTTCAACGCCTTTGACAAAACCCCCAGCGCGGTCGCCCTCCCCTTCAGCGCGGTCGCCCTTGAAGAAATTCCACCGAGCTACATGTTTCTGCCCAAGAGCGCGGACGCGCACAGCAAGAGCGCGGTCGCTCTTGAGCCCAGAAACCTCTGACGAAAATTCTTCCCCTTCCTTCGATGTTTAACCCGGTTGGTCTTCTATCCCAACACCCAAATCCCTATAAAGCAGGTGGCAGTCAAAGGTCAAAGATAGAGGGAAGCACACGAGGGGGAGGTGGAGGAAAGGGCAAAAGTGGAAAGAAAAGAGAGGACAAACAGAATGGGATCAGCGTGTGAGCTGCACGAGGGGGGATCTCTCTCTGTTACGTCTCTGAAACTCCAGACCACTTTGTTCTGTTCTAAACCCAATCTTTAATTGGTTTTTACCCTCCTCAACATGCCACTCATCTATCTCTATCTACATCCCCCCTCCCCCAAACTTATACTAGTCCTTTTTAAACACCTAATCATGTGCCCTTCTCTCTTTTCTACCATCAAAAGTTATAATAAGACTATTTTTTAACACTTAGATACCAAGTATTGATTTTAGTATCACCCAATCTGTAAATACTTGTACCTTATCTGATACGTATATCAACACTGAATTATTTCTCTCGTCATATTGGGATTAAACATAACTTCATAAGCTCCTAACAGTACAGACAAATCACAAATCTAATGAACAGAACAATTCAAGCCACAAACTACATTCTAAAGCAATGCTCATTCAATGAAAGTTCAAATTTAACTACTAACCTCAATAAACAGGGATTGTTATCATTACTGACAGGTAGAGGATAAGGAAAGTTAATATAAAAAAATATATTACATAATCATTATGTACAAATTAAGAGAATGTACATTGACCCACAATGGTCTTAACTACTAACCTCAATAAACAGGGACTGTATCAAATCTTCCAAAAGACCAAAAAAAGGCTCAAGGTTTCTGGGCAGAAAACATTATGAAGGATTGCTGAACTTTGCTCGTATAGTTTATAAGGCCACATGACTTGCACAAATCCTCAATCTCCTCCTCTGTTAAATAGTTATAGTTTCCTCCAGTATTCTGTAATAGAGAGTAACGAGATATGTAACAAACTAATGTCGTAATATTTCATGTCCAGAGAGAGAGAGAAGTTGCATTTGACAAGTTTTTTAAAGATGTAGCTTTACTTTATTGTACCGTCACGAAATTGCACTAAAATTATTTCCATTTTTAGAAATGGTATTTTTTCGGGGACAGACAAAAGTAAAAAAGTGTGACTCTTAATTGTTGGGGGATGGAGAAAGTATAAGACAATTATACATACAGAGTAAACAAGTGTCACCTGTCTAGTAAAAGGCCTTAATATGGCAGGAGTGGATGAAGTAACTCGAAGAAAAGTAGTTCCTACAAATACACCACCACTTCGTAGTATACGATTGATTTCTGCAATCTGAAAAATGAAAAGAAACGGAGTTTGAGCACAATGAAAATAGTTCAATTATTCATCAGAGTGCAGGACAGAGAAAAAACACCAAACATGAACAAATTCACAAATGGAATCACGGTAATCACTAGGCTTCCCAGTACAAAACCTATTACAAAATACTAAGAAATCAAGTACTCCTTACAGTGCTTCCTCTCTCTCTCTCTTTTCATACTGAATCGTTTATTTATTGATTTCATCATTTAATAATTTATCGTGCCTAATTTGAGAATCATCTAATTTGTCCAAACAATAATAAATCGAGATACATAGTCCTATGCAGACCCAAATTGTATCAATGAGTTGTGGTTAAAATGGTTGCACCATAAACTAAATAACACAATAAGTACTTACTCCCTCGGTTCCGAAATGATCTTCCCACTTTTTTTGTAGTTGACACGAAGGTACTTTGACCAATATTTTTAGGTTGATTTAATTATCCTAATGAAATTTAAAATTTGTTATCGATACACCATTATAAATACTATCAATAACAATTTTTAGATGCTCATTCAGATAATTAAATCAACTTAAAATTATTGCTCAAAGTACCTTCGCGTTAGCGGCAAAAAAGTAGGAAGATCATTTTCAGTCAGGAAGGAGTATATAAATGGGAAAAGGAGTAAAGAAGTAAAACTGAGAACTTACTGCATTAGAAGGAGATGGCCAGCAATGTAAGGCTGCCCCAGCATGAACTGCATCAATTGAACCTGAAGTAAAAGGAAGTCTGGACACATCTGCCCTTACGAGCGCAAGATTACTGCAAGTCCCAACAACAGTAAATTAGAGTTGATCGCTGTCCTTCTGGAAGAGTGGACACCAATACCTAAACACAATAGTGAACTGCAGGCTGCAGCAGCAGGTATAGCATGCAAGGAAGAGGAAGAACTTACGACAACATAATTGAAGGGTCCTTTTTCATGAACTCATAAGTTTGGCGAAGCATATTCTCAGAAAAATCAAGAGCAATGACTCTTGAGTAGGTTCCAGATTTTGCAAATTTCCTGGAGAACAAACCACTTCCACAACTAACATCTACAAGAATACCACCTTCTGCTGGTTTAAAGTACTCCTGAGCCATGTTGAACTGCAGCATGTAAGAAATTGAGTAAGGAACTCCGACAGAAATTAATACATTTCAATGACTACATAAAAACTATTCAAACACGAAAAAGGCAGGCTTACCTCTTCGTCTGGACCAGGAAATCCCCTCTGGTTGAAATTTTGACGCCAGCCTCGTTCATACAAGAACGAGACCAGAGGACTCCTGGTGAAGAAGGCAATAGAAGTGTTAGACACAGAAGACATCGGACCCAAGATGCATATTTAGATTAAATGAAATGTGATAAAAACAAGCCATAAGTTTCCTGAAAAATAAGTTGTGGCTAACAAAGTAACAGGTCAGTAACCACTAACAGTGTCACTTCTACCGTTGATTTTATACATGCTCATCAATTTTGGAATAAGAGTTATCCAATAGGCCGATACTCTTTTGTTCTAAGAGGAGATAGTTAACAACGCGGGAAAGTTTTCATTATTTTCTCCCCTCGCAACTTTAGCAGCAAAGTCGTTCAACAAAGCCTGTCTGGCATATTAGAGCAGTGGATTAGAGATAATCCCTGCTGTAAATAGACTCTTCGGGTTTCTAGCATCAGAAGTCATGTTTGTCGGTATAACATTTGATTCCAATGTGGTTTAGATGAAAGTAATATCATGCTTCTGAATTAATTTGATCAAGTTCGGAAATTCTGCAAGGGTTGACAAATGTGTGATCCTCACACTAGCAGAGTGTGTGCCGTCAACATTTTTAGAACTGCTTTTTGTTCTTATTTCCATAAATCACAATAGAATTTGCTAATTAGATTCAAAAACATTCGTTATGTGCTTTCCTGCTCCAAATTTATGACTGACTCACACAATGACCACCAGTTCATCTATAATATTCCATTTCACATTGTTTCACAGTTCAACTCAGCAATTACACTATGCAACTAAATATAGAATTAAGACAATATAATACCTGAATAACTCGGTTCCAGCTTGTTTAAATTCAGTGTACTCTTTTGTTCCAGCAATAACTGTGAGATCAAGATAGATGTTTTTGCTTGAATATGACTTGTTGCACTTGGTGCATTTAAATCCAGACCTGTAGATTGCTGGCCTGCAGGTTAAAAGAATTTAAGTCAAAGAAAATTGGACCATCTGTCCATGGCATCGAAAGGAAAAGACCAAATCCAAATTTCTGACTTACAAGTTAAAACCTGGAGGACCTTTTCTTATTAGTGGCTCGTAACATACAGGGCAAGCAAACAAGTCAACTTCCAATTTACCCTGGGGCTTATCAATTGACTCCTGCAATAGTGAATCTTTAATATGATTTGACAAATGATCATGAAATTATACATAAATATGATAGTGATCTTAAAACACTGGATAACTCTTAACATGTGATGATGCTAAAATCTATTGACATGAGGAGGTTTGAGACTTGCAATTCCGATAGTTTCATATAAACCTGTTTGAGAGAAGGCCAACCCATGCATACAAGCCGTAACACTTCTGTGCAACCCATTTGCACGTGGGAAGATAGGACAAGGTGCATCACAAATCAACTTGTGCATTAACAAAATAAGGGGAAAACAAATGCAAGCGAGAATACTAGAACCCAAGACCTTGCATATCCGAACTTCTATAAGCAAGCTAAGCAACATTCCACATGAAATGTACTAGGGTCTAGGAGGCAAACATTTCACATGAATTACTCACTAAATATACCGGACATTGTTGTACTTTCCTTTTAGCTCGGTACATCTAACAGGTTATGATCAATCGCAGAGCCACTATTGACTTCTAATTCACATATCAGGGTAATAATCAACACTCGATTTCAAGGGGATAGCAAACAGCAACAGAATATTTCTAGCAACTAGCTTGATTGGTATCCAATAAAATCAGGATTATTTTTTCAATTTCCTATCAATAAATTGGCAATCGAGTATCAACAGACTGAGTGTGTGTGTGTGTGTGTGTGTGAGAGAGAGAGAGAAATGAATTACCGGTTCCACGGCGACCGCCGAGCTTGCCCGAATTCTGGAGTGGAACTGGCGTGAAGACAATCGGAGAGGTGGACGAAATTGGGATTTCTTCAAAAGAGAGGGGGAGGTGCACATCGGGAGTGAGGAATAACGAGGTGGGCGAAGCGAATAGGAGGAAGAAGAGCAAGAAACAATGGCGGAATCCATGATGAGAGAATTAACTAGGGATCTTTCTTATCACGGCGCCTTTTGTTGAATTCGGCGCGAATATAAGCAAAGAAGGCAATATAAATGGGCAATTTCATGAGGGAGATGAAGAATTGTTGCTGCTGTTGTTTCTGATTCATGTTTATTTTGTGTGGGTACAGAGCAAACGCGAACACAAACATAACATTACAAATACTTAACCGACTAAGGTGCGATTTTGAAAGCGGCTAGACTTGATATTTAAAAAATATTATAAATAAATGAGTTGCTTTTACAAAAAATATACTCCCTCCGTCTCACCAATATTGATACCAAATTTCTGGACATGGGATTAAGAAAAAGTAAATGAAAGAAAAAGTGAAAGAAAATATTGTGAGTATGTAAAATTAAATAGGAGAGAAAATGAGTGGGAGAAATAGTTAGGAGAGAGAATGTTGTGAGTGTAAAAGTGAAATAGGAGAGAGAATGAGTAGGGTAAATAGTGAAGATTTCTTTGCTATTTTGGACAGTATCAGTTTTGGTGGGACGGACCAAAAAAGAAATAGGTATCAGTTTTGGTGGGACGGAGGAAGTATTTTTTTGGCATTTAGAAAAAACGTGTTTTGTTTTTTTCGTTTATGTCAGTGTCAGTTTAAGAAAGTGACAGTGTAACAAAGTGCCAGTGCATGTGTAACAAAGTGCCAGTGTAAAAAAGTGTCAGTACCAGTTTAACAAAGTGCCAGTGTAAATAAAGTGTCAGTGCATGTGTAACAAAGTGCCAGTGTAAAAAGTGTCAGTGTCAGTTTAACAAAGTGCCGCAGTGCACGACACTTTGTTAAGCTAGCAGACCGCGCTTACACGGGCACTTTTATATACATGAACTGGCACTCTTCACACTGGCACTCTGTTACACTAAAATTGACACTTTGTTACACTACCAAACACTGGTACTCTTTTTTAATGGCACTCATAAACACATGCACTGGCACTCCAAAACACATGCACTAGCACTCCAAAACACATGCACTGACATCTAATTACACACATGCACCGGCACTTTCTATGTCCAACACTGGCACTCTTTATCTACAACACTGGTACTCAATTATTAACCCTTCATCCACTGTGCAATTCAGATCTTGACTTCAGACTCCAGGAACTTCCACAAGGGATTAATCGGATTTCCGGTACATAGTCGTTCGCCGAAAAAGTAATGCCAAGTAATTGCAGCATCAGAGCTCTCTGGATCCTCAACAATCAAGACACTGTTGTCTTCTCCAGGTAATTCCGGCAAACTTTTTTTTTTCTTTCATTTAGGGTTTATCCTTTTCCCATTTCACCGTGTTTTCCTGCATCAGATCCAATTTTCGATCGTTAAAATTTCTCTAGCTCTATTCACCTTTCTCCGTGTTGATTTTTTTTTTGAATTGAAATCGAATTTTGTGATTGTAAATGATTATCGAGCAGGAGATTTCCGGTGGCTAAGCGGAGTTGGAGTGCCGCTTGTAGGAAATCAAAGGTGAACGGAGTTAGGACCGAGATGACGCTGGAGTTTGAGAGATTACTAGAGAGGGAAATGGTGGCGGAGGGATGCGCCAGTGAAGCAAGGGCTGCCAACGGAGGATGGCCGGAGTTGAGGGCGCCTGAGAAGGTTTGCAGAGAAAATGGATTTTATTTTAAAACTCGTTTTTTCATAAGCTTATGAAAAAACGCGTTTTTTACAAGATTTTGGCTAAATAATAATAACAGTGAAAAATAACTTCATATATAAAATTTTTTTTACAAATAGTGGTATCTTAGGTAAAAAAAAAAAGAGGTAGGCTCCAAATTTTTTTTTTGAGGTGGGATGGAGCCACCTCAAAAAAAAGGTTAGATCCGCCCCGTGTAATTCACTATTCTGCCGGAATTTTGGTTCATATTGAAAAAGGTAGGGATTTAGAGGAAAACACACTACAACAAATATGCCTTTTACCGGCACTTTAAAAATGCCGAAAATGTTAAAAAAGTGCCGAAAAAGCTTTTCCCGGCACTTTTTCCGGCACTTCTTAAAGTGCCGGGAAAAGTGGTGTCGGCAATACTTTCCGGCACTTTTAAAGTGCCGCTAATTTTCCGACACTTTTAAAAGTGCCGCTAATTTCCGGCACTTTTGTAAGTGCCGCTGTTTTCCAGCACTTTTGTAAGTGTCGCTGTTTTCCGGCACTTTTTGTAAGTGCCGCTGTTTTTCGGCACTTTTTTGGCACTTTTAAAAGCGCCGCTAATTTTCCGGCACTTTTAAAAGTGCCAATAATTTTCCGGCACTTTCATTAAGTGTCAAAATATATCGGCACGTCTAAAATGCCAGTAAATTAGCGGCACTTTTTTAAAGTGCCGAAAATTAGTGAACTTTTAATATTCTCCAATATTAGCGGTGCATTTAAAATTGCTGAGAATTTTTTTCTTTTTAAAAAATATATATATTTCTAGCCCCTATAAAATTTTGACTTCTCTAATTTATTGTGCTATTGAATCAATAACATACACAAATTTCAATAATTAGCAATGAATAAGAATAACTTATAAAATATAAAGCTTGGTCCATTGCCATAAATTGAACATTTATTATGCATTACACAACCCAAAAAGTACTAGTTCAAAAGGAAGGTACGCAACAAGCATTGACATTTACAAATTGAGTTCAAGTAGCAAACAAAAACACAAATGAATGCAATCTTCTCCCGTATAGATTGGGTTATAAGGTCCTCATTTAACTGATCACCTGAAAAAATAAGCATTATTTAGTTTTAAATGTTATTAAATAAGAGAACAAGAAAATAAGAGATATAATTTAGAACAACCTTGGGATTACATCAATGGATCTCCATGCAATTGATTTTTCAATAGCTTCTCCCATATTAGTAACTCCTTGCCTAATCAGACTTTATGTTGCTTTATCACATCTTTGATATTTGGATTCAATACTTGACTGAATGTGTAACGCAGCTAGGATTGTGTTTCCTTCTTTGATGTTTCCTTTTTCCTTTGGGTTTCTTATTTCCTTATTTGATGTTTCCTTTTTCCTTTGGGTTTCTTATTTCCTTATTTGATGTTTCCTTTTTCCTTTGGATTTCTTATTTGCTTAGAGTTTCCTTTTGACTACAACTCTTTTGTAATCTCATATAAATCCTTCCTCCATGTGAGAAGAATAACAAGAGAAATTATTATCCCAATTTAAATTTCTACATGGTATCAGAGCTAGCATACACAAGCTTTTGATAGATGGCGGAACAAGCACCACCGGCCGGTGGTGGTGATGGAAGACCTCCTCCGATTTTAAAGATTGAATACAACTCTCCTTTCTACCTAGGTCCCCAAGATCGACCTGGTGATTTCATAACTCCTACTCGCTTCCGTGGTGATAACTATGATGATTGGGCTGGCGATATACAGACCGCTCTTGAGGCTAGACGCAAATTCGGCTTCTTGGATGGATCTATTCCATCCGCCGTTTCTCACTTGCACCGAGTTAGATTGGAATACTATTCATGCTATGTTGGTATCATGGCTCATGAACACTATTGATCCCGAGGTTAAGAGCACGCATTGCCCAAGTATAGGGATGCTAGGCGTTTGTGGGATTCTCTCAAATCTCGATATGCGTTGGTGGATGGACCTCGCATTCAACAACTGAAGATGTCAATAGCACGATGTGAGCGGACCAAGACCATGCACATTCAGTGTATTTCGGTAAGTTAGTGGATTATGGGAATCTCTCGCACAATTACGAGCCGCTTATAGATTGTTCTTGCTTTGCGACAAGCTGCAGGACGGAAGCACGCGGCACGAAGGGAGACCGTAGCTTCATGAATTTCTTATGGGTTTAAATTCGAATACTATGCCTCTCTTCGTACTAACCTCTTGTCTCGGGATCCCTTGCCCACTCTTGATCGAGCTTACCATTGATAGCACGAGTGAGCAGGTGCGACTTGCTAAACCAATTCTTGATGAACCTCAGGATGCGGTTGTCTTTTCCCTCAAACCTGGTCCTCATGGTCGTGACAAGCCCGATAAATCCCACCTTACATGTTCACATTTGTCGGAAAAAGGGCCATGATGTCTCTTCTTGCTTTGAGCTTGTCGGTTATCGAGAATGGTGGGGAGACAGTAGCAAAACAAGTGCTCGTGGTGGCGGTCGTCCTCAACAAGGTCGAGGGAGAGGAGTTGCGCGGACCAACTTCCGGTTGCCCAAGTTGGTGCCGCCCAAGTCGGCATGGCCGCCGGATCCGCCCAAGCCGGTTCTTCATCCTTGTTTACTGCAGAACAATGGAATGCTTTGGCCGGCCTAGTTGGTAACACTCGTATTAGGATAATCGCCTTCGTGGTACGTCCGAGACATCTTCTTGGATCATTGATACGGGAGCATCCAATCATGTGACCAGGAAACGCCGCTTGTCTCTTTGATTCATACTCTATACAAGCTTGCCCCGTCAAGCTTCCTAACGGCACTCTGTGTTTGCACATATTGAGGGTTACATTCGCTGACAGACACCCTTGTTCTTCATCATGTTCTTTATATACCAAATTTAAGCTATGCAGTCTTCTCTTGTTTCTCAATTATACGATGATGTTCATTGACCGTCCATTTTAATGCTTCTATGTGTGCTATACAGGACCGGTCGAGGAACACGATTGGAACGGGTGTTAGGCGGGATGGACTATACTACTTCGGAGGCGCACCTTCGCTTGTCACGTTTCGTCAACAATGCATCTGCTTTGCTCGAGTTGTGGCATAATCGTATGGGGCATCCTTCGAAAAAGTAGTAAAACTTCTTCCTCCGATCTCTCATTTGTCGGGTAGTCTTCATCAACCTTGCGACGTTTGTTTTCGTGCTAAACATTCTAGAGATAGCTTTCCTATTAGTGAGTATAAATCTACTAGAGTTTTTGAGAAAGTTCATTTGTGACTTGTGGGGTCCTTACACCCATGTTTTCTCTTGTGGTGCCAGTTATTTTGACTTTGGTAGATGATTATTCACGTCTTTGTTTGGATTTATTTACTAGTTGATAAAGCGAAGTTTTTCGCATGTTTATGGCCTTTGTTGCAATGGTGGATCAACAATTTTCTCAAAAAATCAAAATTGTTCAATCGATAATGGCACCGAGTTTAACTCCTGTTTGATTATTTTCTTTCCACAGGCATTCTTTTTCAAACATCATGTGTTGGCACCCCTCAACAAAATGGGCGTGTCGAGTAAACACCGTCATATTTTGAACATAGCTAGAGCCTTGAGGTTTCGGGCTCACCTTCCCATTTACTTTTGGGGCGAAGCGGTCCTTACCGCCGCTCATTTGATTAATCGAACCCCTTCCCCATTGTTGGATAACAAAACTCCCTACGATATCTTGTTTGGCAAAAACCCCTTTTATGATTCTCTTCGAGTTTTGGTTCGATGTGTTATGCTCATAATCGGCAGTGCTAGGGGTGACAAATTTGCTAGTCGCAGATCGTAAATGCATCTTCGTGGGGTATCCTCTTGGTAAAAAGGGGTGGAAAATTTGTTTGATCTTGAGACCAAGAAATTTTTCGTCTCTCGTGATGTCAAGTTCTTTGAGGCTGTGTTTCCATACGGCGATTCTACATTGTTCCTCATATCCAGGATTCTGTTGATGTTCTTGCCGAGGAAGAAGCTTTTGGTCACATTGATTTTCCTATTGAAGGAGACTCATTGCTCCTTGTTGTTCGACCGCACTCGAGCCCGCTCCTCTATCCGATGTACGGGAAGAGGTTGCTCAGGCTCCCATTGATCCGGCTCCTCCGGCTCCCACTGCTCCCTCTCGCATCAACGTCGGTCTCTTCGATGACTCGAATCCAGATCTTTTAGGGAGGGTATGAGACGAAATTGCCTTACGTTCGTCTTCGCGATTTTGTGGCCACTTACTACATCTTAGTCCATCTCCCGCCTCTCCGTCTTCAATCGATTCCTCAGGTACTCCCTATCCTATAGCTCACTATATAAGCGTGATCGGTTTTACGAAATATCGTACCTTTCTTGCGGCTCTTACGGTGGCTAAAGAGCCGACTTCCTTTCGTGAAGCCGTGGCTCATGATGGTGAAACAATCAATGCAAGAGGAAATTCGTGCCTTGGAGGATAATGACACATGGTCCATGGTGTCTCGCCTCTGGCAAACGGGCTCTAGGATGTCAATGGGTCTATAAGATCAAGTACAATTCGACGGAGCGGAGGTTGACCATTTGAAATCTCGGCTAGTTGTTCTTGGCAATCATCAGAAAGAAGGCATCGACTACACAGAAACTTTTGCTCCTGTGGCTAAAATGGTCACTGTTCGGGCTTTCCTTGCTATTGCTGCTTCCAAGAATTGGGAGCTTCATCAGATGGACGTTCACAATGCCTTCTTGCATGGCGACTTAGCAGAAGAAGTTTATATGAAACCCCCTCCGGGCTTTGCGGCACCGAACACCAACACGGTTTGTCGTTCTTATTTCCTTATTTGATGTTTCCTTTTTCCTTTGGATTTCTTATTTGCTTAGAGTTTCCTTTTGACTACAACTCTTTTGTAATCTCATATAAATCCTTCCTCCATGTGAGAAGAATAACAAGAGAAATTATTATCCCAATTTAAATTTCTACAGAATGCTCAGGGTTAAAAATTGCAGACTACCGAGGCAATCAACGTAAAACTTCGATCCATAAATTAGTCGTTCGGCCCAAAAACAATAGTCCAGACTTGAGGTGGTCGTGCCTTTAGACTCGAATTATCAGAGTTTCCATACTTTCCTTTCTTGGCCATCAATTGTTTTTGCACCCTAACTTTTTGGATTCAAAATACCAGCAAAAACAAATCATTGAAGTATGAAAACATCAGAACTACTTGGAGTTCATTTTGTAATTTTGTCAATCCAAACCATATGTGTAATACTCCTTCAAAATTTACCCAAAATATTGTAAATGAGAGAGAGAGAGAGAGAGAGAGAGAGAGAGAGAGAGAGAGAGAGAGAGAGAGAGAGAGAGAGAGAGAGAGAGAGAGAGAGAGAGAGAGATTTACCATCAGCAGGTTCAGTTGACAGCAAGTTTGCGATATGTGCTACTGAAGAATCCAAGCCCTCTACATTAGGGGTGTTCACGGTCCGAGTTGGTTCGGTTTTTGTCAAAATTTTAGAAAATGGGGGCAGGGACCCGGATAAATCTTCGGTTACACGTAAAAATTTAGGACAGGGCCAAGGGACCGGAAATTATATTATAGGGCCGGTCCCAATGGTCAGGTTCGGTCCGGTTCCACTGGGTTCTACAAATTATAATATAATATAATTTTTACAATAACAAAATCTACAAGTAAGCATATTTAAAAACCAAATTGTTGAACAATATTACAATAACAAAATCCTTGATTAATTACAATATAATATTTTTTTTACAATAACAAAATCTACGATATGATATTCATTTTGGAATTAAAAATATTATTGAAAACGTTACAAATTGAAATAAGTTAGGGGGTGTAAGTGAACTTTTAAAACTTATGTTTACATACTAAGTAGACGAAGATTTAAATTGCAACTTAATTTCTTTCACAAGGTTTTTCATGCATATCAAGTCTTTTGTTGCAATAACTTCAAGAAAATGACAAGAGTCCTTCATGAAGACCAACAAAGTTAATTATATATATATATATATATATTTATATATATATTCGGTCAGGTCGTTCGGTCCAGGGACCGCATATATTTTTCAAAACCAGATTGGACCAAATAATCGGTTCCATAAAAATTTGGGCAGGGACCGGACCAATACTATTTTTTTGGTCCGGTTTTTACTGATCCAGTCCGATTCTACTGGTCCGGTCCGGTTTCTCGGATTTTTTGTACAGCCCTACTCTACATTATCAGGACCATCTTCTGAAAGCTCTCCAACGTCAAACCCTGTTGCAAAACGTAAAATCCCCTTAGTTAACCTTCACGAGCGTCAGAAAATAATTAAAAGAAGAAAAACATAGATTTCTTTCTCTTTTTTTTTTTTTTTTTTTTTTCTTTTTTTTTTTTTTTTGTCTCAGCCTTACATGCAGCACAGGGGAATCCTCCAAGTAGAGCCGCTGGACGAGTAGGAGCAGTTGGGCATATCCATTTAACCTGCAAAAAAAATAACTTGAGGATTCATGTTAGCCGATCCCAAATTATTTTGGGACTAAGACTTTGTTGTTGATGTTGTTGTTGATGAGAAAACAAGAGCAATAACAAGGAGAAAGAGAGGGTCAATCTGCAAAATGTGATCTCTAAGTATCATTCTAAAAGTAGCAACTGCACACCTTTTTTATTCATTTTTTGAAAGGCAAACATATTAGATTAATGATTGAAAGGGAGAATAATACAAATAGTAGCGCATTCTGCTGTTGTGATACACTTTGGTTCATGGGGATTTCTCTTCAGACTTCACTTACAAATCCACTTTCCTTTTTTGCAGGATACATATATCATTCATACAAGTCAAGTTCAAATAAATGTGAACAAAAAGTCCAACCAATTACCATGACATCAAATAGAAAGACTGAAGGAGTATAATATATTAATCATATATACATATGTAGACTAAATAAAAAAACACTAAATATATAGCAACAAATAAATATAACAACATAAGTCTCAATAGAAAGAATGTTAGCAATAAATTCACGGCACTCGAATGAGAAATTGCTCTGATTCTATGTTTTGTAATTTTCTGAATATATAGCTCTAATCTCCCCCCCCCCCATCGAATGGTTAATTTAGCAAGCCTCACTTGTCTAATATATCTTCTTGATCTTTTTATTTACTTTGAGTTTTTGGTTGGATGATTAATGAAAAATCTTTTTTTTTCCTGCAATCAAACATGTAAAGGGGATAAATATGATAAACATACGAACCAATAATGTCGGACAAGGACTATAATCATTGACACACACACACACACCTACAATGAAAAATCTATAGGCACTGAAACTCAATTAACTTCACTTTTCAAGTGTACCAAAGATTGGGCCCCTTGCACCTTTACATCGGTGAATTAAATAATCTCATTGAATAGCATTTCTAGAAAACAATGTTCCCACTCTATAACATTGCCTGATTATCCATCTTATGAAACGAACACATCATACATGCTTGCAGTAACATAAGATTTCACCGTATATGCCTATCAATTCTGTTAACTTTAACACCCTAGTTAACAAGAATGATCAGATTAGATATGATTGCCAGCTTCAAGCTATTTGAAATCCAATTTCCAAATTCGTAATGAGTACAACAATACTACTACTGAAGATAATTTATAAAATTACTTAACACATATCCTTACAACTACTCAGATGTCAATACAAAGACATTATCTAGTTTTGTTTGAAGGAAATGACAATCAATAACTTAATATAACTATAAGATTAGCTAAGCAATAATAAACAATAGGTTATTACGTATACTCTTTTTTAAATAATCAGGAAATTGAATTCAAGTGACCTCGGAAAATTTTGAAATAAATTAAGTAAGAACACAGAGAAGCTCACTCACATTATAATCATTTCCCAGGCGAGTCTTGAGATACGGCAAAAGCTTCTTCCATTCTTTCCCTGTCCTTCCATTAGCACCTGAAAAAAAAATCAAATAAGTTTAAAATCTAACATATAATTTAGCTCACACACAAGTACAGATAGAGACAAATATACCTCGAGGATTGACGACGAAAAGATGAGGAACGTGCAACTTTTAGCATCTTGACATACTAGGTGCATCGTACTAGAAAAGATACTGTCAAGATGATCTAGTTGATAACCTCAAACAAAATGGGATTGTGAACGGCCAATACGATATTCATATGCAAATCATCAACATATTTGGTAAAAGATGATCCTTCATGGTCCTTTACTCAATCTCTTCCCAATCAGGTGGGATTGTGAACGGCCAATACAATATGATATTACGATTAGACAGACATAAATAGAGTGGGAACACGAGTGAACTTAAAATTTTGCTCTAAAATCCTGCTGTGTCTCATAACAGTCCCTTGGGTCATAACTATCATTACAAAAAACACCCAAATTCAAGAATAAGTCAAAAATTGAAACTATAACTCAAAATTTAAAACAAGATTTCATTTTTTTCAAAGAAAATCACATACCTGCAAGGCTGCAAGTGCAGAGAATCACTCGAACAGGTTAGGAACAAAGAAATCGAGAGCAGAAGAGAGTAAGGAGTGTGTCGGCGACGGCGTTTGATCGAGAGAGGGAAAGAGATTACAAAGCGATGGCTATGGCGATGAAATTGATCCGAGAAATTAGTGAAGGATGATTTTCTTCTGCAAATACCTACAGTACAGCCGAAAAATGGTGCAACATAATGGTCTTTTTGCAGCTTTAATCCCCAAATCAAAATAATAATAAAAATAAAAAAAACTCTTATTATAAGTCCAAACAATTAGTGAAGAAGGATTTTCTTCTGCAAATACCCAATACCTACGCATCCTCAAGCTTGCGTATACCCAATACACTACCAGAAAAAGGTCATTTAGCGACGGAAATTTCCGCCGCTAAAATTATATTTCCGTCGCTAAAATAAATCACCGACGGAAAAATTCCGTCGGTGGTCCGCCGCTAGACGTGACCACGGTTAATTAACCGCGGTTAACCGGTTAATAACCGGCGGTTAACGAAGGTTAAAATCATTAACCGGACTTAACCGTTAACCGTTAAGTCACGGTTACGGTTAACCGGTTAACGGTTAATCCGGTTAACCCGGTTAACCCGGTTAATAAACGGTTAATTATTTATTTTTATTTTTTTTTCAAGAATGTCAGATTTTTATCTAAAGTTAAAAAAAATAACTTTTTAATAGTTTTTTGAATAAAAAGTTAAGTTTTTAACACTTTTTTTGAAAAAACAGTTAAATATTTAACGGTTTACGTTAAATATGTAGCGTATATGAAGCTGTTTTTTTTTTTTTTTGGATAAATAAAACTATTTTAAATAGTTGTTAAGACTAATATTTTTTGCAAAAAGTTATAGAAAAATAGGTATGAATTTTTAAAGAAATGAAAACTTAACGGATTTAAAAGAAACGGAAGTATATAAAGAGAAAACTTAACTTTTTGAATAGCAGACGGTTAATTAACGGTTAAGTTAACCGGTTAATTAACCGGCGGTTAACCGGAGTAAAAATTTCTTAACCTTTGTTAACCTCGGTTACACGGTTATCGGTTAGGCGGTTAAGGCGGTTAGACGGTTAACGGTTTAGGCGGTTAAAATCCGGTTATTAACCTTACGGTTAGCCGGTTAACGCTTAACCTTGGACACGTCTAGTCCGCCGCTACCAGCTCGTCGCAGTGCTCCGACGGGTCAATTTCCGCCGCTATTTTTTTCTTTTACCGACGGAAATTAATTCCGCCGGTGAATTAATGGTTTCAGCGACGGAAAATTCATTGCTATATTAATTTAATTTAATTAAATTTTCATTTAGACGGAAATTTCCGTCATTTGTAATAAAAATTAATTTAATTAAATTAATTTCGGCGGCGGAAATTTCCGAAATCATTTGTAATAAAATTTAATTTAAAATTAAATTATTTCGGCGGAATTTACCGTCATTTGAAATTATTTAATTTTAATTTAAATTTTATTACGGCGACGGAAATTTCAGCCCATTGAAATTAAAAATTAAATAAAAATTAATTGATTATAGCGGCGGAAATTACGTCATTGAAATTAATTTATTTAATTAATTTTAATTTCGGCATTAATTTCGGCGACGGAAAATTCCGTCGGCGATTGAAATAAATTTAAAAAAATAATTTAAAATATCAATAAACCAAAATTTTTGTACACGATATAACATTTCAATTTATAAAACTAAAACTATAAAAACTAAAATTCAAATATCGGCGTACCAAATAAAAACTAAATACCACCGTACCAATTCGGGAGGAGGGGAGAGGGGGGAGGGGAGAGGGGGAGGGGAGAGGGGGAGGGGAGGGGAGGGGAGAGGCGGAGCGGGGAGAGGCGGGGAGGGGCTCCGCGGGTACAGGCAAATGTCTCAAATGTTTACAAACAAGTATAAATTAATACAAAAATGTCTAAAAATGTCTAAAATTGTCCGCAATCAACCTGGGGAGGCGGGAAATTACCACAGGAGTCCTGGCGAGATGAGCCATCAACGGCGCCAATTGTCTTTGAGTCTCGCATCTTTGTCTACGAATCTGCATGACGTCGATCGTTCTCCTCACTGCATCTCGCGTACGAGCTGCCGCAAGCATCCGCAAGCTTTGCCGCTCGCGTTTCTCCTCCTCCAACGTAGCCTCCAGAGTGTCGACCCTCGGATCATGAAACGTGGGCTGGGCTACATTTGACCCGCCGACGGAGGTCGGCGTCGACGGGCATTGCCGCCGTAATCCCCATCCCTAACACTCGGGCTCCTGCTCCTTGGATGTCCACGAGAGGTGACCTCTGCCCAAACATTAGGCACGAAGGGGACGGGCTCGCGGGAGGCGTTCCTTCGGGAACAACGGCGGCTTGATATGCGGCTGAAAAATAAAACAAACAATTATAATCATATACGCAATGTAAGGTACATAAATAAATTTACATATTCAAAATCAAGTCATTTAATGGTAGTTTACTTACAAAGGCGTGGCTGAGATCGATCGTCGACCCATTGCGGAGGTTGATCGGGCGTAGAATTCCGAATATGGGTGCTAGCGTAAACATCCACAAAAGTGATATTCGGACCATACTCCCTTTCCTATAAATAAAATAAGCGAGATTATTACTTTGAAATTGTATATATAAATGCAACATTTAAGCTGATTTAAAAGCATGCATACACTACATTTACACTAAAACTATGGATTTCATAGCATCAACATTGGCTCCCGGCTAACATACGTACATAAACCTATTTAAAAGCATCCATCTGGCTACTACATTTAAATTAACATACATACCATGCGGTCGTGATGCTCGGCGGCAGTGAGCGTCCCGGTATGCAACGCCGCTAGACCCAGGAGCACTGCTCTATTGGCCTTGGCCTGTTCGGATATAGCCTTCGCCGCGGGCGACTCCCAATATTCGCAAAATTGACCAAACACCTCATCGGTCATAAAAGTAGGACCACGAGGCATTGTCCGCGAGCCGAGCGGTATAATAATTTTTCTTCGTGGTACCTATAAAAAATATGAATATCTTGTAAACATATAATGATGACATTATAAAATTAAAAGAGTATAATCATTGTTAATTAAACTAATTAAGGATAGATAAATATGTTACAAATAAAATCCTTAAGCGACTTGCTGAGCAAGCACTTCAAAGAAAACAAATCTAGGCCCAGTCGCCCCTCGGCGGATGATGCCAGGATCCCAATAATATTTAGCCTACAACATATAATGATAACATTACAAAACTAAAAGAGTATAATCATTATTAATTATAACATTTTAATAACAAACTAACATTTAAGTTTTAAATAAAAACCATTAACACATTACCTTAAACTTCGTCCCACGCATCCTCCTTACGCCTCTGTGGCAATTTTTTCCGAGTTGGGCCAAAACTCGGTCATTTTCCGAGACCGCGGTGTGCCGATCTTAGTACCCGGTGGTGGGGTATCCACCTACAAACTGCCAAGTATATTTATACAATAACATTTTAACTTA